>OY482673.1:68579523-68807023 GCA_960531455.1 Urophora cardui | reverse complement strand
AACTAGCGTTGTTGAATGCGTTTCTAACGTCAAGTGTCATAAGTACTACCACCGGTCTTGAGTGGTGGTTTCCTTCTTGCGTTGCTGCAGCCGCTTTCATGACATCTCGTATGGCGCCAATTGTTGATCTGCCTTTTCTGAAGCCGTGTTGCCTCTCGCTCAAGTCACCAGCTTCCGCGATCGCCGCTGATAGCCTGGGTTTGATCATTTTCTCAAGAAGTTTACCCGCTGTATCCAACATACAAAGTGGTCTGAATGACTTGGTTGCTGTCGCGTTACTTTTTGCCTTGTCGATGAGAACGAGGCGTTGTTTCTTCCAGCACTCGGGGAAGACTCCCTCGGTTAGGCATGTGTTGTACATTTTCAGCATTGCCTGTGGTCTGCGTAAGGCCAGGCACTTCAAGATTTCTGCCGGTATGCCGTCCGGTCCGGGTGCTTTATTGTTCTTGAGGCCGGATACGGCTTCTTCGAGTTCCTTTTCTGTGAATGGAATAGCATTATTTGGTCTGGTGCGTTGTTTTTCTGTTCTGACAGGGTGTGCCGGGAACAACTTCTGCACGATGTCGTCCATCGTTTCCGCGTCCATGTAATTTTCGGATGTCTTAGCACCCAGTTTTTTCATCACTAGTTTGTATCCTAGCCCCCATGGATCAGAGTTTACGTCAGCGCAGAGTTGTGCCCATTTCTCTTTTTTGCTGCATGCGATGGCTCGCCCTAGCTCTTTCTTGGCCCTCTTGTAGGCATCATGTTCTGCGTTTGCATCACCTCGGCGGTGTGCTCGAGTAAAATGACGTCTGCTGCGTGTGCAGGCTTGTCTGGCACGTGATATTTCATCGTTCCACCAATATACTGGCTGCCTACCGTTTCTACCTTTTCTTGGCATCGCGGCGTCGCAGGCTATGTTTATAGCGTGCATCGTGTGTTCGACTAAATTTCTTGCGTTCATCCGGTCGTTCGTGGCAAGTATTAGTCTATCAAATTCCGTTAGTAGGCGTTCTTCGTTCAAGCGGTCAACGTTCCATCTTTTAATATGTTTTGTGGTGCCATTTTGTTCTCTGTGGCTTTGTTGGCTCGCTACAATAAAGGAGATGTACTGATGGTCGCTCGCGGTAAAATCTTCTAGTACTTCCCACGTATGTATTCTTCCACCGATATTTTCGCTGGCGAGGGTTATATCTGGCGTTGTTGCCTCGCATCCGGGACGTCTGTATGTAGTGTCGGTCTGTGTATTAATGACCGTCAGCCCAAGCCTTGCAGCCATTTCTAGAGTTCTGCCCCCTCTTGAGTCCGTTTTGCGAGAACCCCACTCAGTAGCTCGTGCATTAAAGTCGCCTGCGACTATGAGAGAATTGTCTATTTCCCGGCCTTTGTCCTCAATGGCGTTCAGTTTTCCTTGGAAAGTGCCAATGGTGTCGCTTGGTGTGAGATAGCAACTAATCACCGTTATGCCTTCGATGCAAGTATATACAAAGCAGTTACCTTTGCCGCTGTTAGTTGAGTGAGCTTTGCTGTTGCTAGGCAACCAAATCGCTTAATAATAATAATAATAATAATAATAATAATAATAATAATAATAATAATAATAATAATAATAATAATAATAATAATAATAATAATAATAATAATAATAATAATAATAATAATAATAATAATAATAATAATAATAATAATAATAATAATAATAATAATAATAATAATAATAATAATAATAATAATAATAATAATAATAATAATAATAATAATAATAATAATAATAATAATAATAATAATAATAATAATAATAATAATAATAATAATAATAATAATAATAATAATAATAATAATAATAATAATAATAATAATAATAATAATAATAATAATAATAATAATAATAATAATAATAATAAGAATAATAATAATAATAATAATAATAATAATAATAATAATAATAATAATAATAATAATAATAATAATAATAATAATAATAATAATAATAATAATAATAATAAGAATAATAATAATAATAATAATAATAATAATAATAATAATAATAATAATAATAATAATAATAATAATAATAATAATAATAATAATAATAATAATAATAATAATAATAATAATAATAATAATAATAATAATAATAATAATAATAATAATAAGAATAATAATAATAATAATAATAATAATAATAATAATAATAATAATAATAATAATAATAATAATAATAATAATAATAATAATAATAATAATAATAATAATAATAATAATAATAATAATAATAATAATAATAATAATAATAATAATAATAATAATAATAATAATAATAATAATAATAATAATAATAATAATAATAATAATAATAATAATAATAATAATAATAATAATAATAATAATAATAATAATAATAATAATAATAATAATAATAATAATAATAATAATAATAATAATAATAATAATAATAATAATAATAATAATAATAATAATAATAATAATAATAATAATAATAATAATAATAATAATAATAATAATAATAATAATAATAATAATAATAATAATAATAATAATAATAATAATAATAATAATAATAATAATAATAATAATAATAAAACACTGGCGCTATTATAACTCTGACGAGTTTAATGACCGAGCTTCTCTCCAAATTCTAGAAGTGCTCCTTTTGTTTTTCCTAATTGGGTGGACCTACAGTTTTGGCCGGCTCCGAACGGCGAATGCATTTTTTGTGAGAAGCTTTTTCATGGCAGATATATACTCGGAGGGTAAGCCGCCCACTGCCGAAAGGTGACCGCTATTTCTAAAAACCCAATAATTGGGTTTTAATTAATTAGAAAAATTTTGTTTGGAGTTTGTCCGGACGGGGGTTAGAACCCGAGACCTCTGGTATAGCAGGCGAGCGCTCTACCCGTTGCACCACAGCGGCCACATTGCCAAATTCCTATCGAATGCGTGTTCGAAATCATTTTCGAATTTTCTATGTGTGTGGTGCATTTGCATCCGTGCCACAAACTCCATTTAAACACAGGTATGCAACACGGCTGTCAGTGACACGCACACGCATACGCATCTGCATACGGTGCATTAGAGTTGCACTATAAATTAATGTACTTATAGGGCCTTCACAATGAATACTTTTCCGTCAATCCAGCATTCCGTTTAACTGAAAACATAGTTCAATTACGTGTATTTGAATGACGATCGACACATTCAGTACGTCAACTTTCCCGTAACAAATACATGTAATTCATCTATGTTGTCAGAGTGAAAACAGAATCGATACGTAACGACACGACGTTGCGACAACGACAGTCTGTCAAAATTAAAACCCACGCATTCTTATGAAAGCAAGTATAAGAACCCGTGCACAATTTGCTTTGTCTGCTCCAACTTTGATAGAAATAACCTTAAAGCAAAGCGAAATTTCAGATGCTTGCTACAATTAACACTTTGACAATTTCCACTTCACTTCTTTAATATAATAATACAATGGCGCTATTATAACTCTGACGAGTTTTATGGCCGAGCTTCTCTCCCAATTCGAGGTGTGCTCCTTTTTGTTTTTCCTACTAATTGGGTGGACCTACTGTTTTATGCCGGCTCCGAACGGCGAATGCATTTTATGTGAGAAGCTTTTTCATGGCAGAAATACTCTCGGAGGGTATGCCGCCCACTGCCGAGAGGTGACCGCTGCTCTTAAAAAACCCAATAATTGGATTTTTACTAATTAGAAAAATTTGTTTGGCTCGGGCCGTGGTTTGAACCCGAGACCTCTGGCATAGCAGGCGAGCACTCTACCCACTGCACCACAGCGGCCACCACTTCACTTCTTTGCTTTAATTTATAAACCTGATTTTTGGTAAAATATTTGGGGAATTTGCTTTTTACTGCCTATTCGAATGTTAGTTTTTACTTTTCTCTATTCACTTCTCACGAAATTGCGCGAAATCGCTAAAAGTGCAGACATTGGTGACTTATCTGTAACCTTATAAAACAGCTGATTCAACCAACCTTACGACAAGCTGTGTTACTAGTCATTGGTGCCTTATCGTAATTCTGTAGCTATATCGTTAACTTACAGGCCAATTGGATTTTGGTTAGCAACCCTAAATCCGTAAACAGCTGACACTTGTGAGAGCAGATATAGGATTCCGAAACTTCGTTTTTATTTACAAAGGTAGATTATAATATCAAAATCAAAGCACATTATGGCTAATAGTGATGGGCGATTCCCAACCGAATTCAGATTTTAACAAGGAGAAATATTATTTTCACATTACAATCTACCAATTACAATAACAAAATACATGGGAAATTTCTGAATTCGCCTATGCGCCTAGCTTCCAAGATCTGCCTCGACAAGTATCAGCTGTTTACAGATTTACGGCACCACTAACATCTCACATGGATAGCGATAAAGTTACAATAAGGTTAACGATACTGAAATACTTGTAAGTCACCGATGAACCTTAAAATAAGTGTAGCTATACAAACATACACACACACATATACAAGGGGAGATGTTTGTTAAAGTGTAAAAAAGTTGAAACATGGCGAACTTTATACCTTGCTTTATTCGCTTCACCTCAATTGTGAACATGTCCCTTTGAAAAGCACACGCTGAACGAAACTGTCAAAGCAAAACTCTGAAGGAAAGCGAGGCTCTAATAAAGACGACGCGACACGACGTCGTCCACCGACAAAGTTACGTTGTCGTCTACTTAGACCGATTTCTAATTTTGGTGACGACGACGAGGGGACGACGAGTTGCCACTGGATTATGAAATATGAAAATTTTGACAACTCAATAAATATAACGAAACTTTACAAAAAAAGGCAGAAGTATTTATACACAACCAAATGTAATACCAGTTAAAGCATTAAATTAATAAATTTAACTATTTAATTTATTATTTTACATTAAAAAACTACGATCTGAACCAAAAACTTTTTAGTTGTGAATGAAATACTGTAACGTGGCAGCCACGAGCCTACTGTAGGGGCGGTCGTTGCCGCATTTATTATGTTTCAGTCGCTGGCTTCGCACCGACATTTTTACGTCAAGAGACTGTCGTTGTCGCAACGTCGTGTCGTTTCGAATTGATTCTGTTTTCACCCTTATAGCCTCTGTACACGGCATTTGAAATTACGTTGATTAGCCGAAATTTCTTTCCGAAATCACGCGCATTCACACACGTTTTTGAGTAATTTCATTTAGTCGGGTTTCAGTTACGCTGTTCCTGCGCCAAATAAAAATTTTTACATGGTCAACTTAGAGCGCTTTCACATTACTCGGTGCGGTATCGGATCGACATTTTTGGTTTTTGCCGAAAGTATACCGAAACCTTACCGACCACATGTATTTCAATTGGCACTTTCACATTAGTGTTGCATACATGAAATCGGAGCGGATTAAATTCGGTATACCGCAACGCGGTAAGACCGGTCAGTAAAATTTGAGGAATTACTGCATACATTTTTGCGGCGTGATAAAAGAAGAAGAACAAAGTCAGTAAAAAACTCGTTTCGGCTATAAATGTAGCAAGTTATAATGTCTTCGTTTTCGCTAGAAGACATTATTGTTATTATTGAGTGATTTGTTGAAGTTAAAAATTTTGTTTTGCAAATTTCGATGTTTGTTTTCCTTTTTCTGCCGATTACGCACCGAAAGTATTCCCACAAGTGTGAAAAACACGGCAACGCGGAATCGTTTCGGTAAGCTGAAAATACCGAGCAAAAAATGTCGATCCGATGTCGTGCCGAGTAATGTGAAAAGGCCCTTAAATGAAAATATCATTAATAAAATACTCCCACCAAATTAAATTTTTTATAATTAAAGAATCGCTAATGCAATATACAATGAGAATATATCTAAGAGCCTATACACACTTGCGACTCAATCGATTTAGTCGAATGTTGATTTGCATGGGAATGTATGGAAGCATTCACACTACATTCAATTAGTTGTACAACTGAAACAGTTGTATTTGCAGCCCAATTTCATTCCAACTGAAACAGTTGTACAACTGCTTGATCAGCAAGGCGCCCTTCTACGTATTCACACTTGAGACAATTTAGTCGAACGACTACAACAACAACAGTGATATTCGTAGTGGAAAGAGTTGCCATGCTGACAGAACTACTTTTATTTCACTTTTGGTAAATTGTAGAGATTGAATATTTCAATTAATATTTTCAAAATGTTTAAAAACAAAAGGTTCGTTTCTTATTAACTACACCATTTCCAGATGGATTTTTAGAAAGCGTTAACTGGATTTTAGAAAGGGGAAATTGGATTTTAGAAATGTCAATTGGATTTTAGAAAGGGGAAATTGGATTTTAGAAATGTCAATTGGATTTTAGAAAGCGTTAAAAGGATTTTAGAAAACAAAATTGGATTTTTGAAAGCGTGAATTGGATTTCAGAATGTGCGTTTATAATAAATTTTACACAGAATTTTTCGAATAGAAATTCTTTATTGCGTATGAAAGTATAAATTAATAATTATATAAATTTTCGAAAATCCAATTTACAGTTTCTAAAGTCCAATTTCCCTTTTCTAAAATCAAATCGACATTTCTAAAATCCAATTTCCCCTTTCTAAAATCCAGTTGACGCTTTCTAAAATCCATCTGGAAATGGTGTAGTTATAGACAAGAATTATCTAACTAAGGATATTTACTTCCGTTTTCATATGTTTCTTGATATTGTTGTTCTCTTCAAATGTCATTAATCGCATTTTAAAATAGAAATAATGAAAATGAAATTTCATGAAAATTATTAATGGCTGATTTTTACTATTTTTCCGTTTCTTGTACTTCTGTTCGTTTCGCCTTTATGAGCGTAATTCCTTCCGTTTTTCTCTTTTCATTTACTTGACAGCTAGTTGCTAGTTTAATAAGAAACAAAGCCAAACAATGTATGCACTTTTTGTTTATTTTATTGTTTTTTATTTATTAATCAAGTTGACAGCTGACAAGAAGGTGCTTTCATGTAAGAATGCAGATAAACTTTAACAATTTAATACTTCATCACTTTATATGAAGACCACTAATGTAAAATTTGCTGAGTAAAATGTGAACATTGGCAACACTATGTCATTGTCAATCGCACGACTATTTAGTCTCAAGTGTGAATAGCTGCCACCGATTCGACTAAATAGTTGGAGTAGTTTGAATACAACAGTCCAATTCGACCAAATCGATTGAGTCGCAAGTGTGTATAGGCTCTTAGAGCCTATACACACTTGCGACTCAATCGATTTAGTTGAATCTTGATTTGCATGGGAATGTATGGAAGCATTCACACTAAATTCAATTAGTTGTACAACTGAAACAGTTGGATTTGCAGCCCAATTTCATTCCAACTGAAACAGTTGTACAACTGCTTGATCAGCAAGGCGCCCTTCTACGTATTCACACTTGAGACAATATAGTCGAACGACTACAACAACAACAGTGATATTCGTAGTGGAAAGAGTTGCCATGCTGACAGCACTACTTTTATTTCACTTTTGGTAAATTGTAGAGATTGAATATTTCAATTAATATTTTCAAAATGTTTAAAAACAAAAGGTTCGTTTCTTATTAACTACACCATTTCCAGATGGATTTTAGAAAGCGTTAACTGGATTTTAGAAAGGGGAAATTGGATTTTAGAAATGTCAATTGGATTTTAGAAAGGGGAAATTGGATTTTAGATATGTCAATTGGATTTTAGAAAGCGTTAAAAGGATTTTAGAAAACAAAATTGGATTTTTGAAAGCGTGAATTGGATTTCAGAATGTGCGTTTAAAATAAATTTTACACAGAATTTTTCGAATAGAAATTCTTTATTGCGTATGAAAGTATAAATTAATAATTATATAAATTTTCGAAAATCCAATTTACAGTTTCTAAAGTTCAATTTCCCTTTTCTAAAATCAAATCGACATTTCTAAAATCCAATTTTCCCTTTCTAAAATCCATTTGGCTATTCTAAAATCTAATTTCCCCTTTCTAAAATCCAATTGACATTTCTAAAATCTAATTTCCCCTTTCTAAAATCCAATTGATATTTCTAAAATCCAATTTCCCCTTTCTAAAATCCAATTGACATTTCTAAGATCCAATTTCCCCTTTCTAAAATCCAGTTGACGCTTTCTAAAATCCATCTGGAAATGATGTAGTTATAGACAAGAATTATCTAACTAAGGATATTTACTTCCGTTTTCATATGTTTCTTGATATTGTTGTTCTCTTCAAATGTCATTAATCGCATTTTAAAATAGAAATAATGAAAATGAAATTTCAAGAAAATTATTAATGGCTGATTTTTACTATTTTTCCGTTTCTTGTACTTCTGTTCGTTTCGCCTTTATGAGCGTAATTCCTTCCGTTTTTCTCTTTTCATTTACTTGACAGCTAGTTGCTAGTTTAATAAGAAACAAAGCCAAACAATGTATGCACTTTTTGTTTATTTTATTGTTTTTTATTTATTAATCAAGTTGACAGCTGACAAGAAGGTGCTTTCATGTAAGAATGCAGATAAACTTTAACAATTTAATACTTCATCACTTTATATGAAGACCACTAATGTAAAATTTGCTGAGTAAAATGTGAACATTGGCAACACTATGTCATTGTCAATCGCACGACTATTTAGTCTCAAGTGTGAATAGCTGCCACCGATTCGACTAAATAGTTGGAGTAGTGTGAGTACAACAGTCCAATTCGACCAAATCGATTGAGTCGCAAGTGTGTATAGGCTCTAAGAAACCGTCTCGAACGTATTTAATAGCCGTGTTTTTATTTAAGCGCAGATGTATTTGCGCTAAAATAAAACTCAGCTAATGTGAAATATTAGCGATGGGTAAAGTTGTTTTCGATTATAATCGATACAATTTAGAGAAGAGACCGATTCCAGAGTAATTTCGTGAGTTATTTAGCCGAAATGCGCATTTCAAGGATAATTTAATTTATTTAAGGGTAATTAACGCCGAAACAACGATTTTTGCCTAAATTACCCTTAAATCATGCCAATGTGAAGAGGCTATTAAACGGATACGGATTGCAGGAAATGTATTCATTCTGAGAGGCCCATAATTCATTTTAGTGATGGGCGAGTCCGAGATGTTTAGACAATCGAGAGAATCGCCATCGTTGCAAAATCACAATCGAGTCAAAAGTTGACTCTCTCCTCGACTACACAATCGAGATGTTTTTGTGATTGTTCCGAGTCAGCGAGTCGGAGGTTGTTTCGATAACATCTCGACTACACAACCGAGATGTTTTTGCGATTGTTCCGAGTCGGCGAGTCGGAGGTTGTTTCGATGACATCTCGACTACAAAAGCGAGATGTTTTTGCGACTGTTCCGAGTCGGCGGGCCGCTGTTGTTTTGATGATTTGTTTTAGTTCAATTATCGGCACGGCCTGGCTCACTGAGCTGGTGCTGAGAACAAGCTTCTCACACGTATTTAATACGTGAGTTTCATGCGAGCGCAATAATTAAAACCGAACAAAGTGCTTAGTAATTCGGTTTGCCATTCTAGCAGGTCGATGGAGGATCAAGCAATGCGTGTATGTTTCCTACATACTAGAGCCCTGCAATGAGACATTCGTACAAGTGCAGATTCGTGTAGTTTTTGCTTTTGACTACTGTACTACTTGTATTCATTTCAAATGAGAAGTGGTAGTACAAGTACAAGTTTGATAGCTGTTGCTACAGTTCTCTATTCGTTTACTCGTTTACTTACTTCATTTCGCACATTTAGCTACATACGCACATATACCTACATACATATGTACACTTTTGTTTGTGCACACACGCTTGTTGCTGCTGTTGTTGTACAAGTGTACAAGTGTTGATTTGCTGTGTTTCGTGTACTTCCGAGCAGTACAGCAATGTCTCATGAGTCATGACGAACGGATAGTGTACGCACACTATTCATTGTGGTTCGTGTACGAGTAGCATAGTACTCATAATAAAGCGAGTTGTTGTACTTCACTACAAGAAAACCAAACGAATAACTCGTTTGGACATATGAATGTACTCATGCAGCAGTCTACTACATACGTATATATGTTTGTTTGTAGGTATGTAAACACATATGCGTGTTTTCATACGTACGCCCGCACATCATTGGACAAACGTCTGTTGTCAACAACAATCTGACATCAACTGATCAAATACTAGCGTAGTGATGGGCGAGTCCGAGATGTTTTATTCGATTCTCTCGATTGTTGAAACATCTCGAATGCTCTCGATGGTTATCGTTCGTATTCGAGTCAAGTCGTAAATGGCCGTCAGTCGAAACAATCGCTAAAACATCTCGGACTCGCCAATGATTCTACTCGTTATCAAAGCAACCCTACATTTCGGACTCGCTGCAAAAAATACATAACATTTGTTGTTGCCGCTTGAATATCAAAATTGCTTAAAAAAGTATACAATGGTACAAATCTATTGCCGTTGTTACTGCTCGTAAAATTAATTTGTTTCGTAAGCGTCTCACTTCAGAAAATTTATTAATGTATTAATGTTTAAATAATTAATTGTATTTCTTAAGCACGACACTCTTTAATTGTGATTGCAAAAATGCAGCGTCTACATATAACATATTTTTCAATTTGGTTCATTTATTTACATATGTATGTATTTGCCTCACTTCCATTAACAATCCTACTTTCTTCATCAACAACACTCATTCAGTTTATTTTACCAACTAAAACAAATCATCAAAACAACAGCCGGCCCGCCGACTCGGAGCAGTCGCAAAAACATCTCGCTTGTGTAGTTGAGATGTCATCGAAACAACCTCCGACTCGCCGACTCGGAACAATCGCAAAAACATCTCGGTTGTGTAGTCGAGATGTCATCGAAACAACCTCCGACTCGCTGACTCGGAACAATCGCAAAAACATCTCGATTGTGTAGTCGAGGAGCGAGTCAACTTTTGACTCGATTGTGATTTTGCAACGATGGCGATTCTCTCGATTGTCTAAACATCTCGGACTCGCCCATCACTATGCTAGCGGCTGCCGACGTTGCCAAGGCAGATCTAGGAAGGTAGGCTCGGTGGCGAATTCAGAAATTTCCCATGTATTTTGTTATTGTAATTGGTAGAGTGTAATGTCATAATGATAATTCGCCTTAGTTAAAATCTGAATTCGCTTGGGACTCGCCCATTCCTATTGGTCATGATGTGAATTCGCTTTGATTTTGACATTACACTCTACCTCTGTAAATAAAAAAAGTAGTTTCTGAATTCGCCACCGAGCCTACCTTCCTAGATCTGCCTTGGACGTTGCCCGACAACGCTCTCTCACTAATACACATGCAACTAATAATTTCTTTGCATGTATTGGAATGCCGATAACTGTTTTAGTTGATAAAATAAACTGAATGAGTGTTGTTGATGAAGAAAGTAGGATTGTTAATGGAAGTGAGGCAAATACATATGTAAATAAATGAACCAAATTGAAAAATATGCTATATATAGACCAGTGATAGGCAAAATTGAAATGCAACTGTATTAGTGGCGCCGTAATAGCGCAAATCAATTGGTTCGTTTTCGTTTAGTTGCTTGCTGGCCCTCAATGAATGCGGTCGTTTATAAAAACGATTAGCAAGCGTACATATGTATAAGTAATTATGCTTTTACATATATAAATATGCGCAAACAAGCGACATTCACCCACAATGTTGCTACGCCACTTGCTGAGCGACGACTAAATCGTTTACAAAGAAAAAGCATAACGTGTCTGTGTGATTTGAGCGCGATCAATTGTTCTATGAAGCGCCTATCACTGATATAGACGCTGCATTTTTGCAATCACAATTAAAGAGTGTCGTGTTTAATAAATACAATTAGTTATTTAAACATTAATACATTAATAAATTTTCTGAAGTGAGACGCTTACGAAACAAATTAATTTTACCAGCAGTGACAACGGCAATAGATTTGTACCACTGCACCCAGAAAAAAAAGTGTGAAATCAACCAAAAATCAACAAATTTTGTGGTTAATTTTTTTCAACACGATGCTTAATGTATGCCATCATGTAATCGTGTAAATTTAACACTACTGTCAAGTGTTAGTTTAACAGGATGACAACTGTAGAATTAACACTAAAAAGTATTGAGTCTTCCTGTTGATTTTACAATTTTAACTAGTTAATGTTACAATAAAAGCTGGTTAAATTAACACGAAATGGTCCTGTTGAATTAACCATAACATCTTTTTGATTTTACATTAAATTTATTGTTAAATTAACTAGAAAGTCTTGTTGATTGTAAAATTTATTTTTTTAAATAAAAAAACATATAAAACATAAAATATATAATCATCACTTCAATTAAGCACATTCGTACATCACCCGCACAACTGACCAAATTGAAGGCGTCCTTCTCATACGAACACAAATGTACCGGCGATAGTTTATACATGGGCGAAAGTACTATCACTTGCACCGAGTAATGTTTGGCCGCTAATGCAACAACCGCATGCTGCACGCAAACCCCCATTCGCCAAAAAACCTCCTCGTGATATTGCAACCTTTGAAGAGGAAAAATAAAATATTGAACATTAAATACTTTTAGAAACAAAAATGTAATCTGATGTATTGTGGAACGATTTTCCGTCATCCCTTGTCAAGTTTGGTTTGGAGACAAACTGGTTTCGGCTAATATGCGCCATCTTCAGTGTCTTCTTTCGTTCTGAGGTATAGTAGCTTAAGCGGTTCAAATAATGTATCCGATGCGGCTACTATACCCGAAAGAGGACAAAAGACCTAAAATCGACATAAACAAAACAACACGCAAACGGACAATAACGGACTTTTACCTACTTGGTTAATGAGGGTACAATAATGAAAATATGACAAAAAATAGATTTGCATACCTAAACACACAACACAGACTCACACACACACACACGTCACCCGAACGCACGAATGCACGAACACATCACATGAACACGAAGTACCTGAACAAAACGACGGAAGTTAGTTACTATAAATACTATCGAACTTACACAAAATAACTCAGAACGAAAGAAGACACTGAAGATGGCGCATATTAGCCGAAACCGGTTTGTCTCCAAACCAAACTTGACAAGGGATGACGGAAAATCGTTCCACAATACATCATATTCCTACCCTGTCGGAAAAACAAGCAACCAAAAAGTTATTAAAAATGTAATCCTCTTTTAACTCACCTGCAAACTGAAAATATAAATCGAAAACCCACTATCGCGAACTGACAATGATGCTAAACTCGCATCACTGCCACGGCACAAAATTTTCCTTTTTTTTAAATTATAATTTGCGTTTTGCACGAAAATCAGACTTCAAATGATCAAAAAAATTATGTATGTTTCAAAATAGTTTTGACGTTCTTTTTTAACACTTTTTTTAGATTACATTGACACTATGATCGTGTTGAATAAACCAAAATTACAAATGACGTTTATGTTTGAACATTGTTTCGTGTTATATCAACCAAATTTTATTTTTAATTGTGGGTCTTGTTGTTTTCACATTTGTTTTCATGTCGTATTAACACTAAAATTGGGACGTCATTTTTCTAACATTTTTTTTTAGTTTATATTGACACTATCATCATGTTAAATAAACCAAATTCCAAATGACATTTAGGAATAAAATTTTATATTTGAATCATCTTGTATATTTTAAAATTTCTTCATGTTGTATCAACAATAAAATTTGGTTGAATTTACCAAATTTTCAGATGACAGTTACAAAGCCAAAATCATGTTTCAAACATCGTGTAATTTGAAAAAATTGTTGCTGTTCTATGTGCAAAGATCGATCGTGTTAATTTTACATGAATCGTGTTGATGATTTTTTTTCTGAGTGTGTATACTTTTTTAAGCAATTTTGATATTCAAGCGGCAACAACAAATGTTATGTGTTTTTTGCAGCGAGTCCGAAATGTAGGGTTGCTTTGAAAACGAGAGGAATCATTGGCGAGTCCGAGATGTTTTAGCGATTGTTTCGACTGACGGCCATTTACGACTTGACTCGAATACGAATGAAAACCATCGAGAGCATTCGAGATGTTTCAACAATCGAGAGAATCGAATAAAACATCAATAGATGTTTGTATGTATTACATATTTGTTTCTATATAGAGATTGCATTCCATTTCGTACCACCTTTAAAATAGGTTTGAGAAAATGAAATGAATCAAATTGAGAATCAGCCCAAAATCCCATCCAAAAATGTGCCGTTTTGTTTGAGAACGCTATCAAGGGAAATTTGAGGTGCATTTGATAAGAAACGTTTGATATTTGACAGTAGGGTTACTTCTCAAATGAACCTCAAATTGAAAATGAAGAAAAATTTTTATTGGGATAGTACAGAATAATTAAGGGATAGTGAGAGTGAGAGAGTTTGTGTTGTGAGCGCAGAAATCATAACCTAACTATAGAAGGCCCATGCTAGGGAGAGTAGCTCTTCTTCAGCGTATATGCAGCTTATGTCAAACTGTCGTCTTTTGTTTTGATTTTGCATTCTTGCACGTGTTTTTCGTGGAAATAGCTTGTGTGTTCGGTGTGCGTTTGTGTGTTCGGTTGTGTGTTCGCTCGCGTTTTCTCTGCTTTTGACATTCTTGAAAGACTTCATCTAACTGTAATCACCTATTTTGCTTCACATAAGAGGACCTCTATAGATTGGTCTTGGCAGAAATGGAATGGAATAAATACACTCAAAAAAAAATTTCTCTCGATCAAAGACATAATTTTCCTTATTTTGAACACGCGTCCCAATACAAAATTTTCTTTGTTTTGTGTAAATTTTCTCAAAAATGTGGAAAAAACATAAAAAAACATTCAAACAAATTCGTTGCCATGGGAATTTGTATGGGAATTTAAATCAAGTCTTCAAAACAAGGAAAGTTGGGAATGGAATGGCGCTTAAAGAATTTTTCATTATTTTAATGTATGAATTTTTTCAAAACAAGTATATGAAACCATGGTAACGCATGTAACAACAATATTTTATAAACCTTTTAACATGTTTTAAGGAAAATTTACTCAAAACAAAGAAAGTAGTGTTCAAAATAGGTAAACAATTTCTTTGACCCCTCCATATATTTTTTTTCTCTCAGTGTAGATGTACATACATATGTATTACATATTTGTACTCTGATGTGATGTTTTTCATTTACCCGTGCGGGTGAATTTTGCCGGTGCCTTTTGTACAGTTACATGAGTATGTTAATATCTTTTTTAATATGCATACATACATACATATGAGAAACCAACTACATACGTTTTTATTAAATTTTGTGTAACTTCACAAAAAGCCACAAACAAATAAAATAAGAGTAAGATATACAGAATCATTATTACACCCAGTCATTTTCAAGTTGAAAATTTCAACCATCATCATTTCAACCGTTAAAAGACTGCTCGAGTAGAACAACGAACGCTGACTGAAATTAGCAAACACACAAAATTTCTTCGTTCCTTCAAGCCTTGACATGTTGAAATTCGTGAAATGGTACAAAATGCGAAACAATTTTTTTTCTTTTTTTTTTCAAATGTGTTGTAAGTTATTCTAAAATTGATAAACAATGTTTGATGAATACTTGAAAATATGTTTATTTTCAAATGATATATATGCTGATTCTCAAATTTAGAAACAATATTTTCTCAAACCTTTGAAAATTTCTTTTTCAGTGTTTAATGGGCATTTTCGTTAGTTTTCGTTCGTTGAAGCAGTGCACTCACCGAACAGACCCAATTAATACTAATTAGTTATCTTTGCTAATTATGTAGTAGAGAAACGGACCTATGATAAAACAAATCGAACAGCTGTTTTTAAATTGAAAGTGATTTAATTCGTTATCCTAACAGGGCCCTTCCACGATCAAATATTTGATCAAATCGTGTACATGTGGTAGTAAAATTGTCTATGTGTTTTTCACACGTACGTGTTTGATGCCGATTTGACCGAAATCAAAAATTTTTGTTTTCCAAGGATGCCTTAATTTTAAAAATTGAGTGAATATTTTGGAAGATATCGGCTTTCTAAAAAAAGGGTTTTTTAAACTTCATCCCCCTCTAGCTCCATCAAAAATCGTTTGCGCCAAAAAAGAAGTATATCACTGAAATCAGGCCAAAAAGGCGGACCACGCCCACTTTTGTTTTTTTTTAGCTCACCGGACGGTATACTTTACTTGTTCCAAAAAATCACCGTTTGTGATATATCGCTCATCACTAATTCCTACCAACTCCAACGTAGTGCTGGAAAAACATCGATGTTTACGAGTATCGATATTTTCGATATTTTTGAGAAAAAACATCGATATTATCGATATATCGACCTTTATATTAGAGGTCTAGATACCCGGGTATCGAACAATTCGAAAAGATCGAATTTGTCTGAGGCCCGTTTGTTGTTCAAATGCCCGTACAAACATTCGAGCATTCGAGCTTACAGACAAAAAAATTTGTATCAGGAAAACAAAAATAAAAAAAATACATATGAAGATAACAAAAAAAAAAAAAAACAAACAAACGAAAAATACAAACTTCAAATACCCGTGCAAACATACGATAAACAAACAAACAAGTGTTCGAGAATTTGAACAGCATTTGTTCGGGCTACTCGAAAATGTTCAAAAAAATCGAGAGCTCTACTTTATATAAACCCTAATTTAACATATCTATATATAACAGCTTTATTTTTCGAAATGTCTGCATTCATTATTGTGCCCTGAATTGAAAGAGAGTGACAGTCATTTATATTACTCTAAAAATTAACTAAATAAACATTTAAACTAAATATTTCAATTTATTATCAACAGAAATCTTTTTTGAAAAGGGAATTCAATAATCAAAAAAAAAAAAAAAAAACAAAAAAGGTAAATTCTGTTCCAGCCAGAAAGAGTAGGTATCAATTACAGTGGTTCACTGAAATATTTCGCATTTAAGTTATTTAAAAAACCATGTTAAAGACTAAAAGGTTTGAAATAGACAAATTAATAACGCATTCTAAATACCTTTTACACTCAGAGAAAATAAATCAAAAATTAAATTTTTATTTATATAATGAACGTTTTCAACCAAGTCATTTTATTTTAAAAATGAAATTTTTTAAATTAAAAATGAAATTTTTGGAATTAAAATATATTTGGGATTTAAAAAGAAAATGTTTAAATTAAAAATAAAAATGAATGGAAAAAAACATAAGTTTTTGGTTCAAAATCTCATAGTGCTTAAAATAGAAATAAAAATATTTAAATTTAAAATGTTTTTTTCTTGATTTTGCAATTCTACAATGAACACAGGAATTTCTACATAGGAATCAAATTTTAAAAAAATCTCCAAATTTGGAGAATTACCCACAAAACGGCAAAGCTGCCTTTTACCAGCTTCTTTCCGCGTTTATCAGTGATGGATCCATGACCGTCGATAAATCGAATATCGGAAAAAAATATCGATATATCGAAAAAGTTCAAAAACATCGATGAATCGATATTATATCGATATCGCTTCCAGCACTATTCCAACGCATCATTTAATTTGGTGAAAAGCGATGGGTATGAGCGATGAAGAAAAATTGGAATATATCAAGAACAAAGTCGGTACATTTGCAGATTTTCCCAAAAAAGGAATCGTATTTCGGTAAATGACAAATTTTTTTTTGATATTTTCCAAAATAATGTAAATTTATCATAATTACATCTTCAGAGACATTTTTACAGCGCTGAGCGATCCGACTGCTTGTAGATTTTTAAAAGAATTGCTTCTAAAGGAAATACAAAAAAAATATAAAGACACCGAAATTATTGTGGGGTTAGAATCACGTGGCTTCCTATTCAATTTATTGTTAGCCACAGAATTAGGCATTGGCTGTGTGCCTGTGCGAAAAAAAGGAAAATTGCCGGGCGAGCTGATATCGGTGGATTACGAATTGGAATATGGCAAAGTAAGACATGATAAATGATTGCTGTTACTGTTTTTTAATTTCTATGTACATATATCAAATTTCAAATAGAATACTTTTGAAATTCAAGCGAATGCAATTCGCAAGGACCAAAAGGTGCTAATTGTTGATGATTTGTTGGCCACTGGCGGATCTTTGCGTGCTGCCACTGAATTGGTACGTAAGGCTGGTGGCAATGTAATCGGCAGTTTGGTAATAATGGAGTTAGTGGAATTACACGGCCGTGATAAATTAGATTGTGATGTTCAAACACTTATTAAATACTAAAAGAGATTACTTATCTCCATAACCCATGTAACATGTATAGATCAGGGTTTGAATTGCTGACTAGCAAGTAGTCAAAGCATAATAGCAACATAAATACGACTATGCATTCTATGAAAATGTGTATACATATACCCGGGTACAGGGTAATGCCCGGAAGGAAGTACAGACTATTTTTTTTTTAATTTTTGGGGGTTCCGACCCTGCTAGGAACCTACAATTGGGTATCATTTTTTAAATAAAATTTAATGTTCATGAAATTCAGGTATGGGGGAAGATAGACAATACAAAAAAATGAATTTTTGAGATTGTTTTTATGGTTTCTCTGGCATTTATCAAGATGCACTAACAATTCATATACCGATAGAAGCGGTGAAATGTCGAAATGTGTTGATAGGATAAGCAGAAAAAAAGTTATCTGGCCAAATATGCCTCAACCTATTAAGGGCTCATATCTCAAAAACTACACGTAGGATTCAAAAAAGTTATAATTCTTTTTATCAGTGTATCGAATACTACCAACTGCAGTTACAAGCAGGGCTACACCAAGATATCGACTCTTGTTGACCTGTGTAATAGATAAGTTTTAGGAGATGAATCTATCCTAGCTGGTTTTTGTGTTTATATAACCAATAATCACCTACCTAATGTTTTTCAGAAGTTTTACTGGAATGGGACTTATGCCCAGCAATAAGGGCCGATTTCATAATCAATTAAAGAAAATTATTATATTCCTCTGACCGTAAGAAATAAGTTAACAAAACTTGTGGAGGATGGTCAAATCAACAGAGATTATTTTGTTACGTTGCAAATTATGTGAATAACGAAGTCTTAAAGAAATGGGAGGAGATGAAGAGCATTGCAGAACAAGGATGGATAGAGGGGTTCAAAAATTTCAAAGACAGCGGAATACCATTCCAGAATTACCTAGCCATCATCCAGTACCTTCTTTGTTTGCCAGGAACAAACGCTCCTACGGAACGAGTATTTTCCTTAATGAATAGCTTATGGACATCTGAAAAGTCGTCACTAAAAGTAGAAGCATTACTTGCAATGCTAATTATGAAATTTAATATGGGCAGCCGTGAAAACTTTTTGGACATTCTAAGCCAAAACCCAGAACTAGTAAAAAAATGTCAGTCATGTGAGAAATATGACTTTAAAAATAAATGTTAATTCAATAGTAGTGTTTTTTGTTTCTAAATCAATTATACCACCAAGATATCCTCAGTCTTGTTGTGAATAGAGGTAGGTGTCCCGCATTGATGCATCATAAAGTTGGACGCCTTAAGATAGAATAGCAGCGTTCAGAGTATTTTTTGGCTGTAGGGCAGTGTTATTTAGTATACATGTATGTATGTATATTAGAGTGCGTTTAAAATTCAAATTAACGATATTTTAATGTATCGCCCCCTCAATCGGTAGTAACATGGTCAAAGATATCACACATATATTTTGGTCCCGATTGGTGGCGGTTAAGGCGTGGCGCATTGAGGTCAAAGTTCAGAAAACTATGAAAGGTCAAAAAATCAAAATATTTTTTTTAATTATCTAATACTCAAAATCAGTACTTGATAAGGATAACAAATACATTATTTGGTCCCGATTGATAACGGTTTAGTGGTGTTTCACGGGGGTCAAAATTCAGATTGCCATAGAAAACTTAAATTTTTAGTAAATTATTTTCCAATAGAACCTTCTCCAGACAATACTAAACACAACAAAAAAAGAATTATCGAAATCGTTCCATCCGTTCAGGCGTGATGCGATGACCAAGGAAATAGTGATCCATTTTTATATATATACTAGCAAATACCCGTTGCTTCGCAATGAGGAATAATAGTTAACCAAAGTCAAGTCAACTCAACTCAAATCAAGTCAACTCAAGTCAATTCAAGTCATGTCAAGTCAATTCAAGTCGATTCAAGTCAAGCCAAGTCAATTCAAGTCAAGTCAAATCAAGTCAAGTCAAGCTACGTCAAGTCAAGTCAAATCAATTCAATTCAATTTAATTCAATTCAAGTCAAGTCAAGCTAAGTCAAGTCAAGTCAAATCAATTCAATTCAAGTCAAGTCAAGTCAAGTCATGTCAAGTCAAGTCAAGTCAAATCAATTCAAGTCAAGTCAATTCAAGTCAAGTCAATTCAATTCAAGTCAAGTCAAGTCAAGTAAAGCCAAGTCAAGTCAAGTCAAATCAAATCAAGTCAAGTTAAGTCAAGCTACGTCAAGTCAAGTCAGGTCAAGTCAAGTCAGGTCAAGTCAAGTCAAGCCTAGTTAATTTAAGTTAAGTTATTCCGGGGTTATCTGGGTCCACTTGATGACCTTGTCTAGCCATCACTACAGCTCTATGTTGAAACCGTTCCCAACACTTTTAATTTGATACCAATATCGCCAAAAAACATACGGGTCCGCATTTTGACCCATATCTGGGGACCCGGTCTAGGAATCATTATGAATAGAACTCCATGTAAAAGCCTTGTTCAAAAACTTTCATTTCATAACAATATTGCTCCGACACATTCCGGGTTAATCCGGGGTCACATTTTCACCCATATTTGAGGACTCGGCACAGGCATCACAAATAACATAATTCTACGTCGAAGTTCACATCAAGACCTTTCATTTGGTAGCAATATCGCTCAGAAATATTCGAGGGTCATCCGGTCCACCTGTTGACCCTTATCTGGAGACCCGGCCTAGGCATCACTATTAAAATAGCTCTATATCGAAGTTCAGATCAAGACCTTTCATTAGATACCAATATGGCTCAGACACATCCCGACGTCATCCGGATCCACCTTTTGACCCATATCAGGAGACCCGGGGGTACGTTCGCGACGGCAATCAGAACCGCAGTGTTGCAAGTATCACGTTCTTCGCGTGTTTGTGGCAACACCTGCAAGAGTCAAACGTTCGTTTGACACATCAACCGTGCAGTTTGTTTGAATAATCGGCAACAGAAAATCTGTGTCTGCAATTTTTGCTTTAAAAAAATGGAAAGATAAGGGTAAGCACGATTGCTATATATTTAATGGAATATGCAATAATGTAATTTTAATAACACAAATTAATTGCAAATACTTTTAATAATAGTTGTATTCGCGTACAGCAATTTGTTGCAATTTATTACAATTTTGCAACAAATATCCGCTTTTTCCATTTTTTTACGCAAAAAAATTGCAGAAGTGATGGAAATGAGAGAGCAAAGTGACGTTTATTTTTGTGAGAGGCTGCAAAATTCTGCAGGACAAATTTTTTCCATCACATTTGTCCAGCAGCAAAACAGCTGATGAAAAAACATATGTTTGTAATTTGCGAAAATTGCAAAATTGAAATTCAAAATTAAAAAAGTTAAATATGGACGAATTAATTATGAAAGATGTAAATAAATAACATTTGATTATGTCTGCATCTGTACTTGAGCTAAATGTCGGATGATAACAGCAGCATTGTATGTTTGTTGCTTAATGTAGGAAGTCCGCCGGTTACCCTCTGCTAACTTATATGTATGTATGTATGTATGTCAATATGCAATGCCAGCAGGCAGCCGCAGCTCCGCATTTATATACATACATACATGTTTCTTTATTAGTAAAATACAATGCAGGCATAATCTACAGCTGAAACTAAAGGCGTTTTCTTTTCTACGAAAAAATGTTGCCCTCCTATATCCCAATTATCGAATTACGTATCCTGACTTTCTATAAAACGGCTGAATTTGTAGATAAGGGTGCCCTCTTACTTAGTTAGAGGTCAATATTTGTTGAAAGGACAAACTTACAAAATGGCTAAGAAAATCAAACAGGGCAACATTATTTCGAGAAAAGAAAACGCCATAAGCTAAAGTAATACAAATTTCGTATAAATTTTTGTAAATATAGGATTTGTATATATTTTGTTAATTCCCATAATTTTAATTTGATCAGCTGTTCATCTTTCCTGCAAGATTTGAATAGATTTGCATTTTTTTACTTTTTTGGATATTTTTCTCTTGTGAGAGGAAGAATGATATTTGGCGAGATAGAGAGTGATAGAGGCAAACAGAGAAAAGCTGCTGGAAAAAGTACGCGAGTACACCTAATGCTGTTATAGCAATATATCAGCTGAGTATCAGCAGACAAGTGCAAAATAAGCAACGGGGTTGCTGTACTGCTGCAATTATAAATTTTCATGAACGTACCCTAGGTCTGTATTAAAGCCCTGCTCAATACCTTTAATTTCATACCAATATCGTTCAAAAACATTCCGGAGTCATCTGGGTCCACATTCTTACCCAGACTGGGGAGGATGTCTAGGCATCACAATGAAAATAACTCTATGTTGAAGTCCTGCTTTCATTTGATGCCAATAGGGGCATTTCAGTTATTACATCTGGGTCTGGGTTAAGATAAATTTTTACTGAAACAGTCCGGCTCATAATGAAAATTGGCTGCACTTGAAAAGAACTAAAAAGAAGAAGAAACATATCCAACATATACCCAGCAGTAAAAATCTGAAATGAATCCTTTATGAATCACTGATGAAATTCATCATGAGGAGACATCAGTGAATGCTTTCATATAAAGGCTGCTGAATTTTTTCAAATAAATGGTTTGCTTTCCTCATGCCTATATGACTCCATTCGGAGCCGGCATAAAACTGTCCAATGGTAGGAAAAACAAAAGGAGCACACCTCGAATTGTAAGAGAAGCTCGGCCATAAAACTCGTCAGAGTTATAATAGCGCAAAAACAATTCTTCTGTACGTTGAAAAGAGACAAATACTCCCTCAAAAACAATTTGATTGACTTTAAACTTCAAACTAAATGAAAATAACTATTTCAAAAATTATTTTTTTTGAAATTTGAATTTAAATTACTGAAATAAATTATGAAACTCAAATGGCGGGATAGCTATGTATTCCATGTTATAAGGAGAAGCCAGTGCGCAGTATAATTTTTCTTCCGGACTTCTTCTTTCCCCTTACGGCCAAAGCAGAAGCTTACAAGAGGCAAATTTGAAATTTGTATTTCCATATATTTTTTATTTTAAATATAATTTGTTTAATAGTTGTCAAATTGAAAAATTTGTCGGAAAAGCTGCCGAATGTCAAAAAACCTACCGAAATACAAGCTGGCTCGTGGGTTTATAACCGCCTCGATGGTATTTCGTTTGGTTTTTTCAATATAGTTTGCACGCTTGTACCAACGCAAAACGACAGTGATGAGTATTCAACAAAGAATGACCAATGATCATTTAGCAGTGAAACAAATTTACTGCAGGGTGTATGTATATATATGTATACATACACAAATGTCACTTTTCAGTTCTGCCAAATCAAAAAAGCACTGTGCTGCCAAATCAGCACGGAAAAAACAAATCGAACAGGGCGGATCAGAAATTGAACCAGCAATTTATCTGGTTTAATCGAGCTGAAATCTTTGTTGTTGCATTTACATGCAAAAATTTTTTATCTGGGTTAGGATCACCGTATGTGAAACACGGCTAATATCGCAGGTGTAGGTGCAGTAGTGATGAGCGATATATCGCAAACGGTGATTTTTTCACTGTGAATAAAAAATCGCAAATCGCAATTGCGATCATTTTTTCAAAATAGCAGTTCACTACTTATTGGGAACTGCTATCGATGTACCAAGTAAGCAGTTCGCCTATGTGAATCGCAATCGCAAAAGCATTATAAATTTCTTTTTGTTTATACTTTTGAGCAGACCACATACGTATATAGCAATATAAGAAAAAAAATATTGAATTTACAATTTATCTTTGAAAAATGTTTACAAACAGCGAAATTACTGCGGAATACGTTGTTATTGCTATCATTTTGTTAACATAAAATGAAGACAGGTTATATCGCCCAGAAAACGCAAAATTAATCTCCACCGGTAACTGATGATTTTATAGCAGTCTATGCAATCGCAATAGCAGTTTAAAATCGCAGTGATTTATAAATAGCAATCACCGAAATCACAGATATCGAAAAATCGCAGTTTCTCTAATCTCTAAGGTGCAGGCGTTCTTGAGTTATAGCATAGTACGCATGCATAAACAGGTTTTTGATTGCCACCGAGACAAACAACAAACCGTGCAAACACAAACATATGAGTCGCCTACGCTGCGTTGCCTGGCACGACTGCGACGCGTCCACTGAATACGGCAAATGATCAAACGAATCTGTCTATGCTTGCGCTTTTTTGAGTTTTTCGAAATTTAAAACCGGGAAAAAGGTATTAAAGTCTTAAAAATGCGCAAAATAAAAGTACATGGTTGTCGAGAATTTACCATTTGTGACATTTTAAAAAAAGAATTACTAAAATCGGTCCAGTACTTTTTGAGTTATCGCGTTACATACATTTTCCATACAATCAATTTTATATAATTCGTATAGATAGTATATGTAGATACATAGATTGAATTTTTGCACTTACGGTAACGCACGCGACAAATTTAAAACACACATAAAGTTATTCAGCTTTCGGACAACACTGACTTTGTTTTTGGAAAAAGGTACACAAGCTTACTTTGTCACTGAGATTTTTTTTATCCCACGTGGTTTCCTAGGCTTAATAACTATTTATATAGTTTTTTGGTAACGCACGCGACAAAAGGATAAGCGAAATTTTAAAGTAAAAAAACTCCTTTATTCTTACTAGCTTCGCAAATTTTATACTCTTATATTAAATTACGTTCTAAGTAGAATGATTAGAGCGTGTAACAATAATATAACTCTCTTTTCAATAATCTAAACCCGCGAAGAAAAAAATGATACTTTGCTAATAAAAAAGCCTTAGTGAACATTTTTTTTGTCGATTTTTCTCAGCCTGAGTTTAAGAACGAATAGAAAATGCTTATGTTTTTCTAATATATAGATCAAGGGTGCTCAACGCTCTCGAATCCCAACAAGCATTCCTGTAAGCGTTTTTGAAAATAACTTAAAGTAAGTTTGCTACAATAAGTGTTTTGTAAGCATTTACATTCTTAAGTTTACTTTAAATGTTTTCAAATAAATCTTTTGTAAACATTGAGAGCGCATGTTAATGAAACCGTTAATTTTAAAAGAGAAATGCAAGTGTTTGAAAAATAGCTTGAAGTAAGTTTACTAAAAGAAGAGTTAAATACAAGTTAAATATTAAGCTAATTTTAAGCTCTTTTAAATAAACCTATTGTATGTGTTGAATAGTTGACGTAAGAAAAAATTTCCTGTTAATAAAAATTAAATAATATACATGTGGATGCTCTTTAAGACATATTTTAATTAAAATAATAGGTCGTTATTAAACGCTAAAGTAATGTCGCGTTTGATGAATGAAAAAACAGTGTAAGGAAATTTTAAACTTGCTTATGAATAGCGAAGTCCGCCGAGAAAAAATCGACATTCAGCCAGTTGTAGTTCCTGCTGTGTCAATTTAAGGAATATTTCAGCCCGCAAATGATGAAATGTTCGTGGGCGGAGAAACGTATTTGCCTCCGCTTGGCTTGGCTGCAATGCAGCAGAGAACGAATTACTCGCTATGTTGCACCCAAAAATTGATAATTTACCTTTGGATGTCTGGACATTGAAACATACACCCAAAGAACCTATAACAGCAAAAATGAAAGGCGGAGAATACGTTCACTATGGACCGACTTCATGCCCATGCATAAACAAGAAGTTCGGACCTTAGAACTCAACTTTAATATTCACGGACTTCCGATTTCGAAAAGTTCACAGAAAAGCGTGTGGCTTATTTTGGTCAACGTTACTGGAAGAGGTTTTTGTTGTCGGCATATTTTGTGGAAAGTCCCATCCAACTAATGTTGACAAGTATTTGAGCCAATTTGTAGAGGAACTCAACGAATTGTTGCAAAACAACTTTACTTACGAAGGCAAAATTTATAATGTTTCCTGCCGATCTTTTATTTGCGATGCTCCAGACAGAGCGATGCCACTTGGAATTAAGGGATCTACTGGCTATAGCTGTTGTTGTTACTTTTTTGTTTGTTTTTGTTAAAACGCATATTTGTAAGAAAGTGAAGAAATTTGTGTTTAATTTTCTTATTTGTGTTTCATGTTTAATTTAGCTAATACATTTATCATTTTATTGTTGTACTATTTTTAATATGTATGTATGTACATACGTATGTGATTTGTTTATGTAGGTATGTACAAATGTACATATCGGTACCATACGAAAACTAGCATACGTTTTTGACTTTTGGCTGACGAAAACTATAAATTTCGTTTAAACAACAACAATGGGTGAGTTTCTAAGACTGAGCTGTTGTGCAACTGTTGAGTGTTTGTCTTAGAAACGCACTGTTGAGTAATTCCGCTCAGCTCAACAGTTGGCAACTTTTCGCCATTTTTTGCATCACAAATTTTCTTCGCTACTTGAGCTCAACATGTTGTGTAAAGCCAAACAGCTGATAAATTCATCAAACCGTTTCTAAGACGTAGCTGTTTAACTCAACTGCTACACAACTGTTCGCAACTGTTGAGCTCAACAGTTGCGGAGCAGCTTTTTCTTAAAAACTCACCCAATTTTAATGTAAAAACAGTATATAATTACTGATACTTTTCGTCAGCCATAAGTCGAACTTGTTACTTTTCGTCAGCCAAAAATTGATTTTGTTACTTTTCGTCGGCCAAAAGTTAAATGTTCTACTTTTCGTACAGAATTTTTTTATTGATAGCTTTCGCCAGAAATTTTAAATATGCTAGTTTTCGTATGGTACGACGATATTTGCTACAACGAGTTCAAAATTTCGCCAAAATAAATTATTAAAAAACTGTTTATGACGTGCTTTGCTTTAATTGGAAAAAGGTTTAGGGCCGATTTCATAATCAAATTAAAAGTTCCTTTAAATTCTAAAGGAGCCTTTAATTTGCTGATCGATTTCATAAAGTCTTTTTGAAGATAAAAGTTCCTTTAAAGTTAAATACCCAAAAACGGGCATTTAAGTTATTTAAAGGTTCCTTTTGCCAGAAAAAAATGTCATTTCTGCAGTATGTCAAAATCAAATAACAAGAATTTATTTAAATTTTTGAACCGATTTTGTTTGTTGTCTTTGAGTCTTATAATGCAATATTCATCTAGTTCAAGTGATTCTGACGAGGATTACGTTTTTATGAGACGCAGAAAAATATATAGAAAGCGGGTAAACCATTTGGAAGAATTCGACGATCTAGATTTTTTCACACGTTTCAGAATTACGAAACAAACTTTTCGTTCCCTTTTGGAATCAATTTAACGTTTGATAGCGAATCCAACTAACAGGTAATAATTTCGATGCTTTTTTATATACATATACATATGTACATACAGAAATATATGTACGTATGAAAAGTTTTGCAGGGGTGGAAGTATCAAGCCTGTGAACCAAATTTTACTCACACTCAGATTTTATGCACTAGGATGCATGCAGAAAGCTGTCGCCGATTTCGCTGGTGTTTCTATAGCGTCAGCTTGTAGAATCAAGAAAGGTATTAAGTGCCATCGCCTCATTGCACACAGATCATATCAAAATGTACGAAACAAATGAAGAAATGGAATTATCTGCTGCTAAATTTTATAGAATCGCACGATTTCCTCGCGTTATAGGTGCAATAGATTGCACACTTATTAAAATAGATTCGCCAGGGGGAGACGATGCGGAGATTTTCAGAACTCGAAAACAATTTTTTGGATTGAATGTACAAACAGTTTCAGACAGCGATTTAAAAATAAGAGACATTGTAGCACGGTGGCCTGGATCTTGCCATGATCAAACGATATTCAATAATAATAGATTAAAGCAGAGATTTGAAAGCGGTGAATTCGGCACCTACATGCTTCTAGGAGATAGTGGATACACTTTAAAACCTTATCTCATGACAAAGCTACCGGAAACCCATACATCTGCAGAAAATCTATATAATGAATCGCTTATAAGGACACGATGCGTGGTTGAAAGACAGTATGGGGTGTGGAAGCGCAGATTTCCTATTTTGAAGTTAGGAATGCGTGTAAAATTAGAAACCATTTTTAACATCATAGTTGCAACCGCAATATTACATAATTTGGCTATTGAAGAGAATGAAGATATTCCGGAAGAATGGTTGCATGAGGAAGAAACTGATATAGAAATACCTCAACAAAATCAAAGCGGAAGCAGTATGTCAGCAACCCAAACTTCCCCTATCGTTAGAAAACCTTTAAAAAGGACCCGTGATTTAGCCGCCCACGCACCGTCGCCAAAAAAGGTAAAAAATAATATCGAAGATGATACGAGGGAAGCCGAGAAAATAACTAGACCACGAGTTTCAGCTGAAAACGCTAATAATAATGAAACGTGGGTCCAATTTGTTAAAAAGAGTAAAACTGCCGAGAGGAAAAGTAAATCCAAACTGGATGCAATCATCCTAACGAAAAAAGAAGGGGCATCGTACGCCGATATATTGCGCAAAATAAAAAGCGACCACGGTTTGGACGAATTGGGTACGAAAGTCACCTATATCCGTAAAACGGTGAAAGGGGACCTATTGCTCCAACTCAAGAACGACCCGAATAACCGAGCCAATAGTTTTAAAGAGGTCCTTGAAAAAACTGTCGGAGAAATGGCGGTTATTCAACCAAAACTCATACAGTCATGACTGCGTGCAAAGACCTGGATGAGATCACAACTCCCGATGAGGTTTGTGCCGCACTAAAAGCAGAGTGTGGAGTCCAAAATATAGACTTAACAAGCGTTGTGTCGATGCGCAAAACTTTAAACGGCAATCAAATAGCACTTATAAGGCTACCATCAGAAGACGCAAATAAAGCTATTATTGCAAATAAAGTAAAGATCGATTGGTCAATTTGCCGCATACGTGAACATACTCCACTAAACCGTTGCTTCAAATGCTTTAATATAGGGCACTTAGCGCGACAATGTAAAAATAACGTCGATAGGTCATCTATGTGTACGCGTTGTGGAAACGCAGGCCATAAGGCAAAAGAGTGCACCAATGCTTATAAATGTATGCTATGTTCGGGTGATCACTCTACCCTCAGCGCAAAGTGCCCAACAAATATTGAGATGACAAAAGCACTAAGAAAATGAGAATTCTGTAGTTAAACTTAAATCACTGCGCCGCAGCCCAAGACCTGCTGAAGCAAACAGTTATAGAAGAAAATATCGATATAGCCATACTTAGCGAGCAATACACCCAAAGGCCTGACTGCACCTGGGTCGCAGACTCAAGCGGGAAAGCGGCAATATGGTCTTGCAAAGGCCGCCCCTTCCAATCTTTCGCAAGAGGCGCAAGAAACGGCTTCACGTGGGTGCAAATATTCGGTGTTTATATATTTAGCTGCTACGCTCCGCCTAGCGCTTCCTCAACGGAATTTGAAAGTATGCTGTTGAATTTAACAATGGACGCTAGAGAAAAGGTCCCAATAATCATAGCCGGCGACTTTAATGCCTGGTGTACAGCATGGGGAAGTTCACGCACCAACCATCGGGGAAAGCTCGTACTCGAATTTCTAAGCCAAGCGAACCTTACGCTAATAAATAGCGGATCAAAATGCACCTTTAGAAAGGGGGAAAAATCCTCAATAATTGACCTAATGTTTGCAAACGACTCGCTTAGTCCTAGAATAAGGTCGTATGTTTCTGAAATCTACACCAATAGCGACCATATGGCGATCGTTGCCGAAGTTTCACAACCCTCTAGTCCGCACCCAGGGGTCCGTACGAGATGCCAAAAGTACACCTGGAGGAGGCGGGATTTTGAGGCTGAATTATTTAATCTGGCATGGGACACATCACCACCAAAACATCGAAATGCTGAAAGCCTGGTATCTGATATGGGAAAAAGGTTGGTCGCAGCATGTGACGCAGCGATGCGCCGTGGCTCTTCTCACCGACATAGAAGACCGGTATACTGCTGGAATGATGAGATAGCAATGCTCAGAAAATCATGTATTGCAGCACGGCGTAGATACCATAGAAATAGGAGAGGGGATAAAGAAATAGAACTACGGGAATGCTTCAAAACGTGCAAAAAAGCATTGAAAAAAGCCATTGCTCAAAGCAAGAAGAGCTGTTTTAATAAACTCTGTGAAGAGGCAAACGTCGACCCATGGGGGAAAGCTTACAAAGTATGTATGGCGAAGTTCAAGTCTGAAACTCAGCCGCCTACATGTTCAATGTTCCTTCTCAAGATAATCGAGACCTTGTTCCCAAAACACGAGCCACTACAAATTTCACGAGATTATGCCATAGAACGGCCCTCACTAATAACAGAAGAAGAACTCCTGGAGGTAACTAAAAGATTACAGGATAAAAAAGCGCCTGGGGTGGACGGAATACCCAACAAAGCCCTAAAAGAGGCAATAAAATCAAACGTAAGCATGTTCGCATCGATGTACAATGCATGTATAACAGAGGGTATCTTTCCCACCCCATGGAAAATCCAACGCTTAGTTTTGATACTTAAACCTAAAAAAAGCCCCAGATGAACCTTCGTCCTATCGGCCTATTTGCATGCTAGATTCAATTGGTAAGATATATGAGAAATTAATATGCAACCGATTGGAGATCGCTATCCAAAACACCGGCGGACTCTCAGAAAGGCAATTCGGATTTCGAAAAGGCAAATCGACGATTGATGCCACAAAAAAGGTAATTAATATCGCAAAAATCGCCGTTAGTGGTAAAAGATGGAAAGGGGGCTCAAAAAAGTACTGCGCCCTTATTACCCTAGATGTAAAAAACGCCTTTAACTCGGCTGGATGGTCCCACATAATAAGGGCACTACGCAATTTCAAGGTGCCGCAATACCTCATGAACATTATTCTGAGCTATTTCACTGATAGAATACTCATATATGATTCTGACGAAGGCGTTAAGAATTACACTATTTCTAGTGGAGTTCCGCAAGGCTCGGTCCTTGGCCCGTTGCTATGGAACGTAATGTATGATGATGTCCTAAAGCGCCCTCAGCCATCAAACGTGAAATTGATCGCTTACGCAGACGATCTAATAGTCGTAGGAGTCGCCAAACATCTTGAAGACCTCCGACGCGTTTGCAACGATACAATTTGTCGAATTCGTCACTGGTTTACGCTATTAAACCTTAGCCTGGCAGAAAATAAGACTGAGGTACTTCTCGTAAGTACAAGGAAAGTGCAAGAGGAAATTTGTGTATCTGTTGGAGACTGTGAGATAATCTCCCAGCCAACTCTGAAATACTTGGGAGTAATCCTAGATGGCAAGCTAACATTTAAAGACCATCTCAATAACGCGTCAGAAAAAGCAATGAAAATGTATGGTGGACTCTCAAGAATGATGGCGAACAAAGGATGCGTGCGCTCAAGCCGTCGGCATCTTATTTCAAGAGCAATTAGTTCAGTGTTACTTTATGCGGCCCCGGTGTGGATCGACGCCCTCGAGCGTAAGTCCTACGTGAAAGGAATACAGTCGGTGTATCGACTCGCCGCTCTTCGAGTTATAAGTGCATTCCGAACTATCTCTGGCGATGCAGCTGAAGTCCTTGCAAACATGTCTCCAATCGATATCCAAGTACGAGAAGTGTGCGAGTTATATAACGCAACAAAGCCAATCACATGCATCGAAAAAGCAGATATAAGAAGAAGGTGCCGCCTAATGTGGCAGCAGCGCTGGGAAGCCTCATCGAAAGGTCGATGGACGTACAGGCTTATACCGAACATTAGCAGTTGGGTAGATAGAATGCACGGCGAACCCAATTTCCACCTCACCCAGGTCCTTAGTGGAAAAAAAAAAAAAAAAAAAGCAGTATGTCAAACGATATAAGACAGTTCTTGATTTTTAACCATTTTGCAAGGTTGTAAATGTTTATATCGTTGTACTATACGAAAACTAGCACATTTAAAATTTCTGACGAAAGCTGGCAATTAAAGAATTCCGTACGAAAAGTAGCACATTTGATTTTTGGCTGACGAAAAGTAGCAGGGGGAGGCAGAGCAATAGAAATAGGGTTAGAGGAGAGAGATAATAGTGTAATAGTAATACTGTTCTTTATACATATAATTGCGTTCCTGAATAGTTAAACGAAAACTCCTAATTAAAATTTAGACGAAAAGATTAAATTTGTGTAAAATTTATTTTTCAAGTTCCTTTTGTTTAAATTTAAGTTCACATTGTAAAATTTTCATTTTGACTTCATGTTCCTCTTCTTCTCTTTGCCGATTTCTTTCCCGATCTTCTCGCTCTAGCTTCCTGAACTTTATGAGCATTTGTTTTTGTTTATAATACTCTTCTTTTGCTAAATGTAAAGATTTGGAAATGGGCACTACCGGTCTTAATTTTTTACTTACAGGTGTCCTTAGCTTAACTGATGAATATCTTGACCAATCTTTTCCCAATGACGTCTAAAGGAAAATTATTTAATTAAATAGAATTAAACTTTTGGAGATTCGTACAGCTGGAAAACAAGCAGAAAATAAAACGAAACATCCGAAGAAAAAGAAGAAAGAAGCATCGATATCAGTAATAGTTTCTTATTCTTCTTCTTGTTCTCCTCCTCTTTTCGTCTTTTCGTTATTCTTCTGCTCATACTAATTTTTGGGTTTCTTCTTCAAGTTTAAAATGTACATATGTATGTATAGTATTTACCACACTAATCGTGTTTTTGGTGCACATGCTCTCTACTGTTTGCTTTGGTGAAATATCGTCTTTGGATGAACTCGGGATAGCGTCCTGAAAGATACATTTATAAATATATTAAGGGTGCATTAATAGTTCAGAACACACTTAAATTAAGTTATTACCGGGTACATTAGCGTAGTCCCAAAACACAAATTAAGGATTTTCTTCAGTCTCACCCCCTCTATCGCTAAAAATTTTGGTGCCAATTTGAGACTGTTTGGGGGTCGCACAGGGGTCAAAGCTCAGACCACCAAAACCGACAACGCCTCGAATCGGAACCAAAATCTGTGTGGGCTATCATGGTTTATATGAGTATCGAAACATGGAATGAGGCTGGGGAAATCTCATGGGAAAAATTAACTCCATAAATCTAGGGACCACCCTAATATACATACATACATATGTATATGAAGCTCAATATATAAAAAATGTGCAAAACAGCTACATATACATACATATGCCATGGCGTATGAGAAACAATCAGGTAATTGTTTGACTTCGGTTGCATAAATGTGCATTTAATAATAATAATGTACATAACTTCATATATGTACATATGTATGTATATGTACTTACGAAATTTTCAACTGATATTTCATCTGTATTTCCTTCGGATAAGACAATTGGATCCAGCACGATGAGCTATGAAAATGAGATTATACATTTAGTTGAGATTATACATGCATACATATGCTTTCACCAAGCCAAATATATGTATGTACATAGATGCTTACCTCCTCAATATCTGGTGAATTATCTTCAACATTTTCTTTGCGCATTGCCTGATGTATGTTGCAAGCAGCATCGGAATCGTTCGGATTTTCAAAACCAATAACTGTTTTCTCATTTAAAAGCCTCAATACCGCTTCAGTCACCGGGTCCCACTCAGGCTTCTTTGACGGACCTCCCCCTGTTCTATTATAATAATCTCTGATTTCCGCTGCAAATTTCCTCGCTTTCGTTTTAAGGTTTTCATACTTGGATTTCAGCTGATCTGTAGATCTTGCAGCCTTAAATGGTTCTTTAGAGTTGAACTCTTCTGCTATTTTTCTCCATGCTTCATTCTGCTTATACATAATAGAAAATAAGAAATCTAACTTATTTTAGTTCAAATATGTATAATACAAACCTTTTCAAAATTGTTGGCTTTATCTGTAGTTTTGCATTCAATGACCCCTTTATATTTCTCAACTTCATTAACAAGAAGAAGTTCTTCCTCTTTTGTGAAGTTGGATGATCGCTTCCTGTTTTTTCCACACTGGGCTTCCATATTATTTCTTTGTTTTATCAAAAAATTTAAGCCACAATCAACATTTTTTTTCATTTTCAGAAATAACAAATTTTACATTTCAATATTTTTAAAATTATGACAATCATTCACGGTAGGCAGGAAGCGACGATAGGTTGCATGAAAATGTCGAGAAAAAAGGAAAGTGGGGTTGTGTTATGTGATGTTTATAGATGAAACATCCGTTGAAATTAAAATCCGAGCTGCTCCTTTTTCAAGGATATCCACATTTTTTGTTTTTTTTGAAAGGATCAAATATTGAGGAAATCGAATATTCGCTACCGTCCAAATTTTTCCGATTTCAATACATTATTTGGTCGCTAAGGGATACAAAAAAAGGTATTAAAAAGAAAACAGGACACCTGTAGTGGAAAAATCCAATGTGAACAGGACCTAAAGGATAACCACTAAAATATAAAATAACACAAAAAGTACCCACTTTAATTTGCGTATAACTCCTAAAATGTTAACTCTACGTGAAAATTTCTTATTATATGTTGCATTCAGAATAAATAAAGAAATATTTCTTTAATATACAATTTTGATGTACCTGCAGTGCTTAATGTACTTTTATGCATCTAAAGTGAAAATTTCAAAAAAAGTACGTTTTTTTTATGGTGCTATTTTAAGTTCAAATATTTTTCTAGTTTATGTAAATATTTTAATCTAATGATCCAACTCTCATTCCTACATATCTCTACGTTAATACTAAAAAAGAGTTAGAGCTGAGATACGCGCTAGCTGTGCACGGTGGGCGGGAAGCAACAATAGGTTGCATGGGAATATCGTAAAAACGATGGCCCAACGAATATGTGCCTAGCTGTGTGCTGGTACTAATTTTCGTTTAAAAAAAATGTTGGAGATTTTATTCACGCTTGCTGTGTGTTTATGAAGTATATTAGAATATCATTTTACGTAAGTGTTTAGCCGGCGATCGTTTTTTCGATATTTTCATGCAACCTATTGTTGCTTACCGCCCACCGTGCACAGCTAGCGCGTATTTCAGCTCTAATTCTTTTTAATATTAACGTATAGATATGTAAGAATGAGAATTGGATCATTAGATTAAAATATTTACATAAACTAGAAAAATATTTGAACTTAAAATAGCACCATAAAAAAACGTACCTTTTTTGAAATTTTCACTTTAGATGGACCAAAGTGCATTAACCACTGCAGGTACATCAAAATTGTATATCAAAGAAATATTCCTTTATTTATTCTGAATGAAATATATTATAAGGAATTTTCACGTAGAGTTAACATGTTAGGAGTTATACGCAAATTAAAGTGGGTACTTTTTGTGTTATTTTAAATTTCAGTGGTTATCCTTTAGGTCCTGTTCACATTGGATTTTTCCACTACAGGTGTCCATTTTTCTTTTTAATACCTTTTTTTGTATCCCTTAGCGACCAAATCATGTATTGAAATCGGAAAAATTTGGACGGTGGCGAATTTTCGATTTTCTCAATATTTGATCCTTTCAAAAAAAACAAAAAATGTGGATATCCTTGAAAAAGGAGCAGCTCGGATTTTAATTTCAACGGATGTTCCATCTATAAACATCACATAACACAACCCCACTTTCCTTTTTTCTCGACATTTTCATGCAACCTATCGTCGCTTCCTGCCTACCGTGCATTGACATAAAACTGTCGAAGACGGCATTGCCATTTACACTATTTTCGCTTAAAGGAGCTTTTTGTTATTATATTATTATGAAATCACTCCTACTTTAAAGTACATTTAAATGGCTCTTTAACTAAAAGGCTCCTTTAACAAAAGGAGCTTTAAGAATTTGATTATGAAATCGGCCCTTAGATTGGTAAGCTCAAAAAAGCTTTATTTGGAACGTTTACAGTAAGCTTACAATCAAAAGCTTATTAAAAGCCTTTTTTGGAACATTTACAATACGCTTACATTCGAAAACTTATAAAAGGTTTCATTCAAACATTTACAATTAGTTTATATTCTTATGCTTATGAAAAACTTCCTCTTAAATATTTTTTATAAATTTATATTCGAACATTTACAATTGAATGGGGAAACTCCAATACATCTACAAAAATTTATTAGTGCACTCAGAAAAAATTTGTATTAGATTTAAAAGAAAAGTTACAAACTACAAGTAAATTTTTACTGTACGATTGGAAAATTTTTCATACAACATATTTTATTTATGGGATATTCCAGCCAAAATAGGAAAACGACATAAAATTTAAAATGCTACTAATCATTCCTATTTATTTAGTTACCTGTAACTAAATGTGTATATTTTCCTAATCTGGTAACAGAAATATAGAAAAATATGTAAAAACCCAAAATTTTTGTCCATAGAACTTTGACTTCACACCTAATTATTTTGCGGAAAAAGTTTGGTCATGTTTGCATTGCTATATTAGCTATATTTTCATTTGTAAAAAAAAAATTGCATGCCATTCAAGTAAAGCAGAGAAAAATTTAAATAATTGCATCACAAAAAATTAAAAAAGAATATGTGATTTTTGCGTATATCTTCATATAATTGATTCATATGGGGTGTCCCAGGAGTCACACGAAAAGGCATAAAAATTGGTCTGGTAACCTCAGGTATGATCCTATGAAACCAGATATTTATGAAAGTAAGGATTAAAAGGCTGTTCAACGTCTAAATACATTTTTTAAGTTAATAGGGTCATACTGTGGTTTTTAGACTATTTTGAAATATGTCCCAGGATTCACACGATTCTGAACTCTAATGTATTAGGGCAAACCTGTACTTAAAATAGAAGATTCTGAAACGAAATTTTGAAATGTTTTTAGTTTTTAGTTGTGGTGACACCAAACGAAAGAAAATATCATGCGCGACTTGGCTGTATTTACTTGATCGCCTATAACTTTTCCATTTTACCATGGATTTTCTTCGTTGATATAGCTTATTTTTTGCTAATGGAATGGAGCTTTACGTAAAGGTAAAAACATTGGTTTTAAAGATATTGCCTGACAAAATCAATTTTTTCTTAAAAAAATCGAAAAAAATTCAAATTGAATCGTCAAAATTTCAGAAACTATAAGAGATAGAGAAAAATGTTATGGGAGCCACGAAAAGTAAATTTAATTTTCTTACGTTCGGTGCTACCTAAAAGAAGATAGCTCACTGCGTTAAGGAGATATACAGATTAAGTGGAGCCTTTGGCCAAATAGCGGTAAATTGCCGATATCTCAAAAACCTTCCCATAGAATTAAAAATGAATCCGATTTTTGGAATCAGCGACCGATTTTACATATAGATAGGATAGTCGCGTCCAAAGTACAGACAAAAAATTTCATTTTGTGATCCAGTGTATTTAATCAGAACTTTGAAGTAAATATAAGTATTATTTTGCATTCACTTTATTTTTTTCATTTAATTGGCTTGGTTTCAATTCTGCTGGGAGAGATTTATGAATAACTTGGTAAAAAAGGACTAAAACAATAATAAAACTGATTTCAATAATCTAGTATATTACATATTTCGCACTTGTCCCAGGAGTCACAATTTTAAATATTGAAAATAGTTGATTGAATTTGAATATATAAAATATTTTTATAGAATATCGCTAGCTTAGAGTGCAAACTGTGTAAGTCCATTTTTATGAAAAAGTGTTTTTAAGTGTAGAAAGCTAGAAAAATCAAATACGCAGCACGCTAAACAAGTCTGTGTTACTTGTCATATTTCTACTCGTTGTTATTCAGTGATACGCAAATTGTGTAAGTCCAAAAAGCGAAGAAAATTGTGTAAGTCCAAAATTTTTATATGAACAGAAATTTTTTTTTCATTTTCAAATTTTTTTATTTTTGGTTTTTTGTCTCTCCTACAAAGTTTGAAAAAAAGGACTTACACAATTTGCACTCTAAGCTAGCGATATGGTACTATGCAGTATGTTTTTTCGACCATATACAAATTGTAGGTGAAAGTTGAATAGTTGAACTAAAATTCGTATTCGAGCTCATAAAGGTGCAACAAAGGGATTTTTCGGTGTCCCAGGTGTCACACTCATTTACTGAGTAGTTACAAAGCTATGTGTTATTATTTAGCCAATTCTTTTAATGCATTTGTTGTATTGGATATTTATCCATGTCGATAAATATAGTTCATAGCAATTTAAGTCCCGATGTCAGTTTTATAATTCAAAGTTGACTAAGCTCTGGAGTCAAATGTCCCAGGAGTCACGATGGAATGTCCCTTATATTAAATTAAGATATGAACTCGTACATATAAAAAAATGTATCTACATATTACATAATAACAATAATTTGATTAACTTAAGGGTAGAAAAGGCTTTTTCGCAAATATAAGTGCTTCCGAACATGGATAAGTATTTTAAAAAATGAGAACGGCTGGGCCATTTTCTGTAAAATTTTTTGTCAGTTGTTCGTATTCTCGAGGAGAAGGTTCTTGCGGTATAAAATTTTGGAAAATCCCTCCGGAAAAGTTCGAAAATTAGAAATATCGAAAATTAAAAGTTCTCAGCGTTATACGTAGGGATAGGGATAGAGATAGGGAAATTAGGTTTGTCGCAGCGAATATATGTATATAACTTTTATTCAGAGAATTGACATTTTTAATAGCTTTATAGGAAACAATTTTATCCAGAACGTCTGCCGGGTCAGCTATGTAGTTTTAAATATTTCAGAGGCCTGCAGCTAGGTATTCCACATTACTGTATGTAAACTATGTAGGAAAGTGGGATTTATTTGTATCCAAATATGTGTACTTTGCATTTGAACTATGTACATACATACTTGGTAATATCTAAATTTTTAACCGAAGTAGCCTCTGTTCGCTTCATTCGATTGTCATATATTACGTACAAGTACATAGAAATAATTATTATTATAAATATAATAATTATTATTTGTACTACATAAATTATTTGAAAACTGAACTACAAAAAAGTTTTGCAATGGAATTACAGGATAAATGCGTGATTTGCCAAATCGGCATGAAACGGAAGAGTGTACTTCGCATTATGCCGTGTAAGCATTTGTTACATGTTGCATGCTCAACCGATATAGTGGAGTCTGGTCTTGTCCAATTTGCAGACAAGTTATCGCGGGTATTATTTTTCATTCCCATTCCTCAACAAGTTACTTATTAGTTATTTTTAGATACGGAAGTGATTCAACGTAAAAAGTATAAAATAAACACAAGCCAGGACAGGAAAAGAATAGTCGAAGCTGCTAACCGAAATGAGGATTAGGTAGGTTTGGCCGGCACACTAGGTATAAAGTACAAAACTGCGTATACTTGGGTAACCTCCGGCAGGGAAGATATGATTTTAAGAGGAGGCAAAAAACCGAAGTGCATTACAAATGGAGAGTTGGAGATAATAATTAAATGGGTGGAGGAAGACTGCTCAGTAACTCTAAAACAATTAAAACTCAAAGTTCGCAATACTTTCCAAAAAGATATCTCAACATCCACCATAATGAATCATCTGCAATTGAGGCTGTTTACAATTAAAAGCGTACACCACCAGCCAGCAACCATCAACAGCTACGCAAACAAGCTCAAGCGTGCAGAATACGTTAGATCTTTAAATGACTATACAAGCAGGAAAACAGGTATTGTACATCGATGAAACGAACTTCAATTTGTTCTGTCGCCGTAAGCGGGGCCGCGCTCGGTCTGGATGCAGAGCAGTGCAAGTCCTTCCTGCTGCTCGAGGACCAAATATTCATTTGATTGGGGCAATTGCCACTTGCGGAGTTGTTGCAATGGACCGCCGGCGGGGATCCTTTAAGGCTTCAGACGCATGTCAGTGGATAACCACAGTACTACAGAAGTGGATAGATTTGGGTAATAACCTCGGAGATTTGGTTATAGTGTGCGATAACGCACCATGCCACTCCCACCTCGAAACCGCACTTAATAATTTTAATTCACCCGATAAAGCAACTCTCCTACGCCTTGGACCGTACTCACCAATGCTTAATCCGATCGAAAATATCTGGTCCAAAATTAAAACGTATGTGAACACCAGCATTGGAATTCCCGAAACAGTAGGACCAGGCGTTGTTTAGCAACGCCTCTCTTACTTGGAGCAAATTATTGACGAGGCAAAGGCAACAATTGTTGGTGGGGATTGCGGCAGAGCAATTCAACACTCTTCTACTTTTCATGCAGATGTGTTAAATTTGATCGAGGTTAATGTTGGTACATAATTAATGTTAGTATTAATTTTTAGTTACGTGTTTTATCCTTGTGAACAATAAAAAGGAATACTAAAATAAAAAGCAAATATACATGTGCATTAAAAGTCTTTCTCATTAATATTATCTACGTAAACAAGCGCATTTTGCAGTCAGTTTCGACTTCTGCCTCCAGATTCCAGACATCGTTACAGCTATGTAAATCTCCATCGCCTATTCCGTGAACGAGCAAGGTGGTGCAAAGTATTCCAAATTTATCGAAATTATCTACGAAATTTTTGAATTCTTTGGCTGGACTGTTCTTTATGATTGTGAAGAACCATTTAAGGTTTCTGAAGTACAATTTATTTGAACAATAAAAAGGAATACTAAAATAAAAAGCAAATATACATGTGCATTAAAAGTCTTTCTCATTTATATTATCTACGTAAACAAGCGCATTTTGCAGTCAGTTTCGACTTCTGGCTCCAGATTCCAGACATCGTTACAGCTATGTAAATCTCTATCGCCTATTCCGTGAACGAGCAAGGTGGTGCAAAGTATTCCAAATTTATCGAAATTATCTACGAAATTTTTAAATTCGTTGGCTGGACTGTTCTTTATGATTGTGAAGAACCATTTAAGGTTTCTGAAGTACAATTTATTATTCTGAAGTACATTTTACAGCTCCTGAAGTACAATTTACTGTTTCTGAAGTACAATTTACTGTTTCTGAAGTACAATTTGCGGTTCCTGAAGAAGATTTTACGCTTTCTGAAGTACAATTGACTATTCTGAAATTCATTTTACGGTTTCTGAAGTACAATTGACTATTCTGAAATTCATTTTACGATTTCTGAAGTACAATTGACTATTCTGAAATTCATTTTACGATTTCTGAAGTACAATTGACTATTCTGCAGTACATTTTACGGTTTCTGAAGTTAATTTTACGCTTTCTGAAGTACATGTGGAAAAGGTGTAGTCCAGAGGATTAGAGTTTTTTTATTGGGGATAAAGTTTTATGGTTTTAGCTGGAGGTGCAATTACTTTATTTAAAATATCTTATAAAAGATGACCTCAAATTAAGTTTTTGAGCTCTGACTTCTACAGAATTTAATGGGCAATTTTTTGCGGAAACCTTTAACCCTCTAATTCCCACGAAAATGGCTTATTTTAACGCTTTTTGGAAACACATGGAGAGAATATCAATTAAGACGGAATTACAATAGCGCTTTGGCAGTGGTAGCGATCGTTTTTCGAAGTCAGCTGATTTTTAGAAACTACTGTTTGCAATGAAGCGGCACAGAATACAGCAGTGGCAGCTGGCAGCACTGCTCCGTTTAGCCCAAATTCTAAATTCGCTGCCACTGCCTTGAATCACAGCCAACTTCTAAGTGTTGATGTGAACTTATGTCTGTTTCCGTACCAGGGTTGCGTGATTTTGATTTGGCTGAATCACGAATCAAAAATATTTTCTGATTCTTGATTTAAAATATTTTCAAATAAAAGATAATTTTTATTTGTGATTTGTTTCAAAATAGAATCAAAAATGCCCTCTTATTCGTGATTCAAACTATTTTCAAATCAAAGATAAATTTGATTTGTGATTCATTTCTCAAAAGAATCAAAATTTTTTTTTGATTTTTGATTCAGACTTGATTTCAAATCAAAATTATTTAGAATCAAAATCTGATTCGAATCAAAAATATTTTGAATCAAAAATGTATTTCAAATAAAAAATACTTTAATACGTGATCCTCGAGTTGAGGAAATGCAAAAAATCTAAATTGTCAACAAACGTCTACGTCCCAGCAAACGCAGTCTGTAACGTTAGAAATTTTGTCGAGATTACCTTAGATAAATAGTGTAATTCTCTATATATTCTCAAATCGATAACTAGGGTTGAAAACTACACTAGAATTCGATTAGCGAGTGATTAGAGAAGGAGCCATATCTCTAGCCTTTTATCAATTCTCAATATATTTCTGTGATATATTGAATATACATACATATATTGAAATTAGATACTAATAAATGGTAAAGTTAATATTACCGTAGTACAATGTTTTCCATTAAAAAGTACAAGAAGTACCTTTAATTTAAATAATAAGACTGAATTTTGTTTCAGTTTCAGTTCTTATAAATGTGGTAAACATATACATGTCAATATATATAATCATATACAATTTAGGCACATATTGCGTTAATAATATCTAAACAATGAAAAAATCATGTAAAAGGAGACAAAGCTTTGTTTTTCATTTCAATTGGAAGTATTTGCAAATTCTGATTAGAATCTCATTAGAGAACTACATTAGAATTCGATTTGAGAATTATAATTTTCTCGATTTGAGAATTAGGTACCCTTTTGTTTGAGAACGCTATGATTCTCGATAGATTTTCGAGTCGTCCTCTAACGTTAGAGGTTTGAGAATGAGGCTAGTTCTCGAGTCATTCTCAAATCGGGGAGTTGGGGTTGTATAGAAGAAAATGCAAGCAGATTTTCGCAGTTGCCTTAGCCAAGCATTTGCGCTAACAGAAATATGTATATATTTACATATATATGTACATACATATAACGAATGAAATGAAATTTTCGATTCTAAATAAATTTTTGATACAAAATAATTTTTTGATTCCAATCAAGACTTTAGGTTCGTCTCTTATTAGCTGGTGAGAACAAGAATCATAGAGAGCATAAAATTTCAGCTAGTAAAATGTTCACTAGCTGAAATTATTTGCTGCCAAAGTAAGAAACAGCTGTTGGAAAAATAACTAGACGAATATGTTTGATGTCATTACTTTTGAAATTTGCTGAATTTTTAAAGTAGAAATAATGAAAATTAATTGTTTTTTTTTAGAAAAAATAACCATTGAAAGTCAAAAATAGAATTCAAATTATCAATCGCTAATTTTCAATATTCTTCCGTTTCTTGATTTTCTGTTCGTTTCGCTCTTTATGAGCGTAATTCTTTCTGTTTTGCTCTTTTCATTTCACTTGACAGCTAGCTGCTAGTATTCTAAGAAACAAACCTTTTATTTAAAATCAAGATTCAAAAAATATTTTTGATTCTTTTGAGAAATGAATCACAAATCAAATTTATCTTTGATTTGAAAATAGTTTGAATCACGAATCATGATCAGATGTTATTTTGTTTTTAAATATTTGTGTTACTTGTATATGTATGTAATTACAAAATGTCAAAATTTTACCTAGCCCATTGAGCTAGGTAAAATTCTGACGCTAGAATTCACCACGAATACTGCCAAAATTTTACTCACTTATGTCAAAATTTAATTTTTTCTACAGATTGGCACACAGCCTTATTAAAAAAATTTACGTTCTTAGAAAAATTTAATTCGTTGCAAAGGAAATGAAAATTTCTGACTTCAAAAATTCCCTGCATTTAGCTAATTTTTGAAAATCTGTCCTTATTTCCCTACACTGCAAATTTGAGGTCGAATTTCCCTACATGTAGCCTCTTTTCCCTACACTTGGCATCACTGAGACAAACACTCAACAGTTGCACAACAGCTCAGTCTTAGAAACTCACCCTAGGGTTGGGCGATATATATCGATATATCAATATATCGATATTTTTAAAATAGTACAGCCGATAATATCGACGATATTTTGAACTACCGTGCATCGATAATCGATAATTTTTTGCCATTTCGAGCCAAATTCGATATTTTTCATACATTTCTGATTCGCTTCGAATTTAACAGCAGAACCGTTTTTAAGAACTGGTATAACCATAATGTCCGGGTGCTTGAATTTAAATTACTTTCTTCTTCAAGCAATTCTTAATAATTTTTATGTTTATACTTCAGGATTCGTAGAATATCTGTAGATCCATCCAACTTTAACAACAAATATCTAGTAAACTATAAGTCTGCGGCAAGTTTGGATTCCAGTTTTGAGATCTGTGAGAGCACCTCTAGCCCCGTGAAGAAGTGGTTTTTCGCGGGACGTGGTTTCTTAATGTGAAGCCAGCCCTTTCGATATATTGATATATCGATGTTTTTACACGGCATAAATCGATATTTTTTTAAATATCGATACAATATATATCGATATATTTTTCCAATTTGCCCATCCCTAACTCACCCAATAACAAGCATTGCCTGTACAAAAGCTTTGCTTGTTAATAGCTTTAGAACTTTGTACAAAACCAAACACACAATCGCACCAACATACTAGGTAGCAAAGGCAGAGTGTCATTAAGCTACTGTTGTTGGTATGTGGATTGTAATGGAGGGAAAATTGAAATTTAAGCGAAACAAAGCTGACGGCGGTGGTAGCTCAATGGGATAGACATGTGACTACCAATCGAACGACTTAACCCTAATCCTCTAAAGTGAGCCTCTCAGTCTCACTTTAAAGTTTAAAAGCGGATTATTCCTAAACCAAAAAAGCTTTTTGCCTGATATTTTGGGTATTCCTTCATTTGTGTTCATAAATTATGAAATAATTTCGATCTTTGGGCTATTTATTTATTTTAACCAATTTTTTTGCAATCGTATAAAATTGTAACGAAAAACCGAAAGTGAGCCTCAAAGACTCACCTTAAGTATCTTTATCGTAATAAGCTTACATTTCTAGAATTCAACTAAATTTTGAATCCGTTGTTTACAAGGTTTATCCAGTGAGGTTTTTACATTGTGAACTCACCACACTTCCCCCGGATTTTGGTGAATTCGTCGTATTTCACCATAGATCTTTAGATCATATGATGTCATAAAATTATGGAGAACGGTAAAGTCAGGAATTTCTAAAGCATTAAAATTTTATCATTTTCTGTTTACTGAGATTCCAAATTACGGAAAAGATGCGTTCAGATGCGTAAGTATTTCTACCACGAACGTCGCGTTTTAAAAATTTGGAATTTGGTTGCGGAAAATATATATTAGGGCCGATCATATGAAAAAATTATTCATATTCATTTGATTCGTAGTTTTTCTCATTGTGTGCACAAAAACAAATTTACAACAGATGTAATAAAACCATTTGTTATGAACATTCAACAACTACAAAAATGTGTGAAAATTGCAGTTCATTAATATACCCTATTTTATGAAATTACTTTTTTATCTTTATATACTAAAAAAATTGTCATAAACCGTTATAAGAATGTATAAAAATGCTTCTGCATTCATTACTGCATAAATAAAAGTAAAAAACAAATACCAAAATAATGTGTTTCAAAATTTCCCCATAGGTGAGCCTCAGAGTCTCACTTTCGGTTTTACGTAACTTTTCAAAATTCGGTGATTAGGGTTAAGTTCGATTCTCGGTTGAGGCCGCTTGAAGAAGTCTGATGAGGGGATGTGGTGATCTCCGAAATGGATCCATAACTTCTACCAAAAAAATTTTTTCAATTTTTCTTCATTAAAAAAATGGCCAATAGCTCATTTAAATTCACATAAAAAAAGGATTATTTTAATTGAAAAAAGTAAACATGAAAATAGTGAGTAAATTTATGTTATCACGTGTCCAAGGTGAAAGGAAACAGACCTAATATATAAAGAAGTCACTGCCAACGCTGTATTGTGTTTGTTCAGGCAGTCACTGACCATATTAGCTACATCAGCTGATTTTTAAAACCGTCACTGCCGCTTCCACAGCGCTAATGTAATTTGGATTTTTCAAAGCCCAAAGCAGATGGAGGGTAAAAATGTTCTAGAAAATTATTCGCTATAAAATTTCACTAGGGGTTCCCTCAGGCAAAATCTTTGTACGAATAACGCAAAAGACCACAGGATATAATTGCCAGTATCACGAACACCGAACGAACTACAGAAACGCCGAAAGCCACGGTACCGAACTCCTCGAAAATCGTATCAGCTACCCCGTCGGTTCGAAGTTAAGTGTTGCCAACTATATGAACTATGTTCGAATCAGCGTTACCAAGTGCTGATGCGAAATTGAGCGGGTTTTTCTCAGGTTTCTTATCTTTTTGATAAAACCAAAAACATTTTTATTTTATTTTACTAAAAACAATTTATTTAAATAATAAAATAATAGATTCTATTGCGATAGCAGCTTTATTAGTAGAGGAAGAGAGCAAAGGATTTCTCTGAACGAAAGAAAGTTTTTGAGAGATCATAGCAATCCTTTTACTTTAAGTAAACAAGCGTAAATTTAATTACAGGCTGAAGATAAAAAAAATAATACGGCGCGCGCATTATACTGAAGACGACCTTCCACCACCTGCAATATTTATTTGAACGCGTCTTTATTGAGACGAAAATTTTTACTGAAATGGTAAATTGTTGGTAATACACATTCATAATTCGTTAGTTGCTTTTTTATAGTAGTCAAACAATAATTATCAACTTCAGAAAATGCATTATTATTCTTGGGTGAAAATATATTTTAATTTCCAAAACCTACATACACACGTAAATCACTCTTATCATTATTTCACAATTTTTTCTTTGTAGTTTTTATTTGCATATAACAGCAATTCAATCGCGGTGGAAAATGCAATGGACCCACGCCATGTTTGTGGCTTCACGCGACCGGTTGATTAATGTATTTACATATATTCACACTCACTAACACTTATAACAACTTCATGCATGCATTTACATAATTTACTTAAACTTTTATTGTAATTTTTGATATTTTGTTAATATCGCCGCAACCAAATACTTGCGGCAAATTTCGGCACGAAAAACTGTCAAAATGTTCGTTCATTCGGTGTTCGTAATGCCGATTTGCCGAACTTCGAAAGATTCGGCGCGCCGTCGGTTGTCATAATGCTGATTTGCCGAAAACGTCATTTCGGTACCGCCGACGGTGTTCGTGATAGTGGCAAATAATCATAAATTACGCCATGAAATATGCAACAACTTTTTGTCACCCTCTGCACTACATTTTCGATAGTTCTGAACTAGTGCTTACACTAGTTCGTTTGTTGGCACAATTTTGATAGTTCTGAACTAACTACAAGTAGGTACCTAAAAATTCTACAGTTTTACATCTTCCGCTTAAGTGCAGCATTTGACACACTTCGAGCGCCGGTTCGAATCCTATCGGTGTCGAGGAGAATGCTATTTTTTATTTTTTTTTTAACTAATTTTCTTGTTATTTATATATGGGTCATTCCATCGTGACTCCTGGGACATTTGACTCCAGAGCTTAGTCAACTTTGAATTATAAAACTGACATCGGTACTTAAATTACTATGAAATATATTTATCGACATCGATAAATATCCAATACAACAAATGCATTAAAAGGATTGGCTAAATAATAACAAATAGCTTTGGAACTACTCAGTAAATGAGTGTGACTCCTGGGACACCGAAAAATCCCTTTGTTGCACCTTTATGAGCACGAATACGAATTTTAGTTCAACTATTCAACTTTCACCTACAATTTGTATATGGTCGAAAAAACACACTGCATAGTGCCATATTCTATAAAAATATTTTATATATTCAAATTCAATTAACTATTTTCAAATATTTAAACTTGTGACTCCTGGGACAAGTCTTTGTGACTCCGCAAAATAGTTAGGTGTGAAGTCAAAGTTCTATAGACAAAAATTTTGGGTTTTTACATATTTTTCTATATTTCTGTTACCAGATTAGGAAAATATACACATTCAGTTACAGGTAACTGAATAAATAGGAATAATTAGTTGCATTTTAAATTTTATGTCGTTTTCCTCTTTTGGCTGGAATGTCCCATATTTAAAAAAAATTTACAAAATTATTTAAAATGCAATAAAATAAAAAAAATTTAAAATAAACCTGAGGGATCGGAAGAGCATAATTAGGGGACATTTCATTTCATAAAAGTTAAGATGCAAATAGAAAACTATTTATATAAAAAACTTCACTAAACATCTGAGAATTGCAGAAATATACAAAGCCGACGGCAATTGAACGAACAAAAAATTTTTATAGAATTTTTGTCATTTCGAAATTGCATACAAATCAAAGTGTGTCTTAGCCTGGCACACACATGTGGTATGAATATTATATCAACCCAATAAACCAAAAGGCTTGAAAATAATATTATAACAAGCTTACAAATATAAGCGTTAAGCTTTAGGAATGCTTGTGTAAACTATTGTAAAAGACTTAAGAACAATTGTAGAAAAATCAAAACGGCACCCTTTTTATAAGCTTACAAATGTAATTGTAGAAAAATGTTACTTGTGAATGCTTGTTGTAAGCTTATAAATACAATTGTATGTATAAATAGTAGAAAAAAGAAAAGAAATAAATTTTTATTTGCATTTTTCTTTTCATTTTCTTTCCTTCTTCACCTTTACTGCAAAGTTCTTTATTTTATATTCTCCTCCTGTTTCGAACCATGACATCAACCTGAAATTCAATCCAACGGCATCATATAGTGGGCATTCAACATTATATTGAATTTTATTGAGGCTTTTATGCTTCCCTTATACGAAAAAGGAATCAATGAATTATATGAATCATAGGAAAACCAAAATTTAAAAAAATTTTACAGCAAGCTTAAAACAATCTTATTATTAATAGTTTTTTAAGCTTTCATTGCAAGTGTAAAGTAAGCTTATTGTAATATTGTTTACAAGCTTTTTAACATAAGTGTTCCTCAATTATTACAATCATGCTTGTGAGTAAGCTTACAATTAAGCTTATAAAAACTGTATTGCAATAAGCTTACAATGGACAATTGTTATAAGCTTGTTCTCAAGTCCTATTACATTTCGCTTACTTCCTGGTCTGTTGGGAATACTATGATTTTGACTATACTACAAAAATGTTCAATTAAACTACAATATGAGAGTGACACATATGTGGTATAGATCGTAATATTATTACTATACTACAATACGTGTCCCTAGCATTATAATAGACACTCAATTCACTCCTTCTGAACTGGTGAGGTAAATATCGAACTATTTATTGTGATTATGAAAAAATTGATCATTTTTGACACCTTTTCGCTAGTTCGGAACTAGAAATTTTTCTCACTAGTTATTGAGTTCCCTGCAGGGGTGTGACCGAAGTACTACCACCATTACCAAAATATAATATCCCTGCAAAAAATGCGATTAATCCGGGACATGTCCGGGATCAATCGCAACGGAGCATGCGACTAATACAATTTTACATCCCTTTATATGGAGTGAATTGATCGCATTTGTTCGAGCATGTCCTATGAAGAGACTAATTGTTCAACTTGTATACCCGAACGGGTATCAATGTAGATTAATCACTAACATACCGAACGGGTACAAATGTAGATCAATCGTTTACATACCGAACGGGTACAAATGTAGATTAATCGCTTTCATCCCGAACGGGTACCAATGTAGATCAATCGCTTACATCCCGAACGGGTACAAATGTAGATCAATCGCTTACATCCCGAACGGGTACAAATGTAGATTAATCGCTTACATCCCGAACGGGTACAAATGTAGATCAATCGCTTCCAGCACGAACGGGTACAAATGTTGATTTTTCCAAGTTGTTCGCCAAGGCAATTTTTATTAACAATCTTTAAAAAATTGTAAATGTTCATGCATACATAAATAAAGATTACATAATGTTTTACTCAAATCTCAATAAAATTTACAAAAAAATCTCAATAAATAAATAAAAAATGGTAAGTTTTGATTATGCATTATATGAGCGTAATGTAAAGGATTTTTTCATAGAATATTTTAGGCAACATTTTGTTAAAATTATTATTCATCATTGTTATTAAAAGAAAGAGTGTTCAATTCGTTTTACCGGTTGTTCTACAATTTTTTAAATACATTGCATATTTTTGTAAAATTTCTACATTTAAGGAATCTAGATTTGTACCCGTTCGGAATGAAAGCGATTAATCTACATTTATACCCGTTCGGGATGAAAGCGATTAATCTACATTTATACCCGTTAGGGATGAAAGCGATTAATTTACAATTATACCCGTTCGGGATGAAAGCGATTGATCTACATTTATACCCGGTCGGGATGAAAGCGATTAATCTACATTTATACCCGTTAGGGAACAATTGGTCTACAATTAGTCTACATTTATACCCGTTCGGGAACAATTGGTCTACAATTAGTCTACATTTATACCCGTACGGGAACAATCGGGGACTAATTGTGGACCGATTGTTCTCGAAAGAGATCAATCCGGGACAAATATCTTTCGGTATTAATCGCACATTTTTTTGCAGGGATTACCAACCCATTTGCACTGGTATGTGTTTTATCCAAGTGCAAAACCAACAGCATTGCCGTTGAAAAATTTTCGTGGTGGCTAGATTTGATTTAATTTGTGGCTAAAAATGGCTAAAAAATTTTGTTCGTGGCTAAAAATGGTGGCTAAAAAATTTTGTTTCAAATTAACATGTTTTAAATTTATTTTTCAAATTCAGGCAAAAAAGTATTGCATACAATATAAGGAAAATAATCATAAATTTGTGTAAAAATAAAATATTCATACACAAGGCCGTAGCCAGGATTTCATTTTGGGGGGGATTTACTACAAAAAAAAAAAAACATTTCAAATTCAAATTACATACATATCTTCCCCGTTTGCTATGCTATGTGCATGAATAATTAGGTTTCGCTTATCACCCATATTTAATTGTTATTGCAAAATCCAATTAATTTCACCAAATTTATCTGTCAAATAAAATTTTCGTCAGCTGATTTTCAGTGCAACCAGCTACCCTGTCAAAGCTTCAGAGGGTAAAAAGTGTGAGTTTTTTACACCACTGAAGTGTACATTTTTAGGAAACGAAAACAGGGTAGCAAGTGAAAAACTTATGTAGTTTTTTTTACTCTAAATTACCACTAGATCCACTAGCCTAATAAAACCACTAAAAAAAGAAGACATATTCTGTTTGACGTTTTACCTTCATTTTGCAAACGAAAACGGAAAATTGAAGAGTGTAACAAAAATGCGCATTTTTTTGATGAAACGAAATCACCATTAATTTCAATGGTAAAATTTTAAATTAAGCTCTTACCCAATTAAGTTAATTATAAGTTTATGATTTTATTAAACAATTTCTTAGACATGCCAAAAGCAAAACCGCAGTTATCTATATCTTCTGGAAACAGGCGCCAAATTAGGTTCAGAAGAAACGGACAGTCGCTGAACATGCAAATCGTTTAGAGAACTCACGGTTGCGTGGAATGCCGAGGAGACATGTGGCGATTCATACGAAATCAGCATTTAACTACAGACCGGATTTAAACTATATGGAACATTCTTCCCTTTTCATGGGTCGTATGAGTGAAATTTGCGTTTTTTTGTAAGTCCCAGGGGCAAACATTTAGCTATATTGGGGTAGACCTTCACAACGAGGTGTTTTCTCACGTCAAATGTATGTCGCTCTGTCGCGAACTGGTTCACCACAAAACCAGAGTTTTCTTATACCTGGAAATGGTAACAAAACAAAGAATGTTGTGTTCACGGAAGTTTTTAATTAATGAACAAGATGTACCTTATTTTATGAACTAATTTGCCTACTAATGTACACAGAGCCAAATAATCTTCATAAAAATAAGAAGATTGCCTCTTTGAATAGCTTCGTGGCCCAAAAAGAGGACAGAAGTCAGAGACGAAGATATTTCCATAGAGATTTCTTCTTATCTTATTTTTGGGAGGTAAATCTTTTTAATTTTATTTAAAAGTATACCTCCTTACAATAAATAGAAAACTTCTTACTCAATTTTTCGAAGATATTTCCATAGAGATTTCTTCTTATTTTTGGGAGGTAAATCTTTTTAATTTTATTTAAAAGTATACCTTCTTACAATAAATAAAAAACTTTCTACTCAACTTTTCTTTACGCATTATTGTTGTCGACTGTAAACCGCTAACTCAGTTTACATATGTATGTATATAAGACTAACTTTATAATAAATTTAATTAGATAACCTAATAAAAATAAGAAGAACGCCCTCTTTATTAATTCAAGGAGATATCCACATATACATATATTCGAAGATTTCTTCTTGATTTTATTAAAAAGACTATCCCATTAAAAGTAAGTAGGGATTCTTCTTAAAGAAAAACTATAGAGATATCTTCTTACTTTTGTTTTATTTTATTAGGTGGTTTTCGCTCTGTGTAGGTACCAAACGTTGTTTGAATTATTATAACTTTGAGTTTTTTGTTGTTAATAAATGTATTGTTTATAACGTTGTTTAATTTTAAAGTGTTTGCATTTAATCTAAAGGAGGGTGGTATATTACATTCCTTGCAGAAAACAAGCACAAAATATGAATGTGTAATCCATTTTTATACTCTACTCAAAGCTAAACATCAGTATATTTAATTTTTGCGGCGCAACGAAGTAAGCCGGGTACTTGCTAGTACATACATAGATACAAATAATAATTGAGACTAACTTTTTACATGATTTCTATGCTTCTAAAAAATACAATTAAGCATATTTATATTATAAAAAAAAATTAATCGCATTAATTTCGGGGGGGGATTGATCCCTGCCATCCCCCCCCCCCTAGATACGGCCTTGTTCATACATACATAGTATGTACTTAACTATATCTAAAAAAATAGATATCACATTCAATATCTATCATTGTGTCATCATCACTAATTGACTATCTTCATAAATTAGTTCTTTCTTCATTAATTTAATGAGATCTTCTGTTATTTCAAATTCATTGCAACATTGTTTTAGATTCTTTCGATTTTTGGTTTTGACAATATTCATTACGGCAAAGGTTCTTTCCACCTCAGCGTTGCTAAGTGGTAGAAGTAGCAAACAATATACAGTCAGTTAGATACTTATACGGTCTTTCATCGACAGCCTACTATTCCACTAGCGAGTATCAACAGGCATTTATCGATAGTTGCGTTACTTGTTTTGTTTTTTAACACTAAAATCGATTTGTGATAATCGCAGAATTGAATTAGCGTTACCACATCCTTCCTATGTGCAAAATTATGGTTCATTACAAGCGGTGGCTAAAAACGTGGCTAGGGGCAAAACCGAAATTTTGGTGGCTAAAAAACACGGCGGTGGCTAAATATAGCCACCAAATGGCTAAAACGGCAACGCTGAAAACCAATGAGATAGAATAGGATTGAATGGAATTTGAAAATACACATACGGGAACGTGATGAATGAAACGGTCACAAAAGTTCCCGTTGCCCTTAAGAATGTGATAGGAAATATCCCAAAGCTTTTGGACATGCCTGCCAGTCATATGACCAGCACAGTTCTCGCAGGGTTATTTGGCTCTTCCCAAGTGTTAAGGGTATTTTTGAGGCGAGCTTTTTTTAAGGGAGGAAAGTGAATGATTCGCCCGAGTAACATTGACTGTAATATGGCCATTGTCGTGGTCGTGGAGGCAAGGCGGTGGATCTGTAGCTGCCGCTGCTCGTTGCCATGGACATAAGATTTTTGTTTTTATGAGACTTGCGCTATTTTTCATGTTATTGTTGCTTGGAGCATTTTGTTAGCTGTGCCGACTGTTGTTGGCTTATTTTGCTTGCTGGCTGACTTTACCAAAAGTACTCGCAATAATTTCGTCGATCCAGTACACTTTCACACGAGCGCGAGCGTTTTATGCAAATCTATAGCGGATAATAAAAATTGCAATTTTACTTTCTTATTGAAGAAAATTAGGTACACATGCATACATATGTATGTACCAAAGTGCAATAAATATACATGTGTATATTTGTATGTATGTAGGTATCTATTTTTTTTTTTAAATTAAAATTTCCTTCATACGAATTTTGTTTCAAAGAAAGTGAAGAAAAATAAATACATACATACATATGTATATGTAATACCCATCTACTTAGCAAATACGAATAAAAATGGTTTATGGTATGAACACATGATGTATGTATGTATATATGTACATGCATATGTACATACATATGTATGTAAATCATTACATATGTATGTATATATATACATAGGATTATGTTATTTTGGCAGTGAAAACTAACACACGATGAACATTGTAAGACGAATATGGGAGAGTATTTTATTGATTAAATTTTCATTACCATCCACATATGTACATATGTAAGTACATATCGCACCCTAAATCATAAAGTGACACAACTCAAAATTCCTGAGTTTTCAGGACAGGCAAAAAACTGTTTTGGCATACATATGTACATATATGGTTGTAATTTTCAAATCAAGTTTAGATCCATAATAAATAAAATCCTCTCGGAAGATGTTATAGTTGTAAAATATTCAATTTTGTGCTTTAGTTTCGGAAATAAATAGGATTTTAGAGTCCCTTTAACTGAAATTTTGAAATTGGCTGGTGTGTATTATATCTAATTGTGTTCCTTTAACTGCAAAATGTTTAATTTTAATAAATATGTATGTACATATATAAGTAATTTGATTTTAATGAATATTACAATGATAAAGTAATAATAACAATATAACATACATATATTCCGCAAAAATATAGAGTACCTATATTCTGGCTTTTCGACTGGTGTTTATTGCAACAGCTTTACGCCGGTTCCAAAAGACTTTCATGGCTAAAATAAACTCATATGATATGTCGGATGCTAACTGCAACCAAGGCGTGCACCTTGAAAAACAAAATAATTTTCATAATTTTTTTTTGGTATTCAACAAAACAAAATTTCTTTGTTGATATCGTTGTGCAGTCTTGTTTTCCTAGCACTTACGTTAATTTTTGATTTCGACAGTCAGGCCTTGTGGCAGCTGTGGTGTAGTGGCTAGAGTGATAGCCTGCTATACCAGAGGTCTCGGGTTCTAACCCCAGTCCCGATAAACACCAAAAAAATTTTCTAATTGTGTAAAACCCAATTAATGGGTTTTTAAAAATAGCTGTCACCTCTCGGCAGTGGGCGGCATACCCTCCGAGAGTATTTCTGCCATGAAAAAGCTTCTCACAAAAAATGCATTCGACGTTCGGAGTAGTGATGAGCGATATATCGCAAACGGTGATTATTTCACTGTGAATAAAAAATCACAAAACGCAATTGCGATCACTTTTTCAAAATAGCAGTTCACTACTTACTGCTTGCCCAGAATGGTGTGGCTGTAGTACGTAGTAAGAGCTGTCAAAAGTTAAAACAGTACAATTGAATTGCAATGCCCACAATGTGTAGCTGTGTCTGTAGCGTGTAGTTGTGGCTGTAGTAGAAGTAGAGTTAACTTTAACTTTGTAGCGCGCTACAGTGTGACAGCTCAATTTTTTAATGACGGAAATTCGAAATGAAGGACGAAGAAACGGAAAAATGAATTGAACTTGTAAAAAATAAAGAGTTTTTATGGAATTTAAGGAATCCCCTGTACAAAAATATAAAAAAGATGACATATATGAGATACACTGAGCTACACCATTGTGTTCACATTTTCGAGCGTTGCCACAAAATCAGTCATCAGCTGATGTAGTAAGCTATGTAGTCCGTAGCTGTAGTACAACATTCTGGGCAAGCAGTTATTGGCAACTGCTATCGATGTAGCAAGTAAGCAGTTCACCTGTGTGAATCGCAATCGCAAAAGCATTATAAATTTATTTTTGTTTACACTTTTGAGCAGACCACATACGTACATATGTATATAGAAATATAAGAAAAAAAAATTATTGAATTTACAATTTGTCTTTGAAAAATATTTACAAACAGCGATATTACTGCGGAATACGTTGTTATTGCTATCATTTTGTTAACATAAAATAAAGACAGGTTATATCGCTCAGAAAACGCAAAATTAATCTCTACCGGTAACTGATGATTTTATACCAGTCCATGCAATCGCAATACCAGTTTAAAATCACAGTGATTTAAAAATAGCAATCACCGAAATCACAGATATCGAAAAATCGCAGTTTCGCTCATCTCTAGTTCGGAGCCGGCATAAAACTGTAGGTCCACCCAATTGGTAGGAAAAACAAAAAGGAGCACATCTCGAATTGGGAGAGAAGCTCGGCCATAAAATTTGTGAGTGTTATAATAGCGCCATTGTATATTATTATTATAGATAAGGGAACCCAGAATTTCTTAACGATTTTTGTTCCTTTTGCTACTTAATAATAACATTTGCATATTTAGAGTGCGTTCTGCGTCGATGATAAATTTCGTCAACAATTTTTGAATATTCTTCTCCTATTGAGGCACTATCACTGCTACTGCACATTCAGAATTCACTTACCGAACCCCTGATTATATACATCGTAATCCACGAGACTAGATGTCCTAGAAACTGTTTCAATATTGCATGGGCTTGACATTTTCTTGTAAATTGTTAACTAAAAAACAAAAAAAACAATTATAGGTATACCTATTCATTAATATAATTATAATCTATATCTATATATGTATATATTAAAATCAAGCCTATTTCTTTGTCGCCGGCTTTCGCCCAAACGCGTGGAGGGATTTCGAGGAAAGTTCGATATCTGGATACTTCCAACTTATTTTAAAGTGTGCCGTTTTTCGCTTCTAATGCCTATAATAGGAAGTAGGCCAAAGCGCAGCTTGGCCGGGTACAGCTAGCAAGGCCTAGCCAGGATTTCATTTTGGGGGAGGATTAACTAAAAAAAAAAAACATTTCAAATTCAAATTACATACATATCTTTATTCAGGCTTTACAGTTTATTATAGAAAACTTCTTACTCAATTTTTCGAAGATATTTCCATAGAGATTTCTTTTTAATTTTATTTAAAAGTATACCTTCTCACAATAAATAGAAAACTTCTTACTCAATTTTTCGAAGATATTTCCATAGAGATTTCTTCTTATTTATGGGAGGTAAATCTTTTTAATTTTATTTAAAAGTATACCTTCTTACAATAAATAGAAAACTTCTTACTCAATTTTTCGAAGATATTTCCATAGAGATTTCTTCTTATTTTTGGGAGGTAAATCTTTTTAATTTTATTTAAAAGTACACCTTCTTACAATAAATAAAAAACTTTCTACTCAACTTTTCTTTACGCATTATTGTTGTCGACTGTGAACCGCTAACTCAGTTCACATATGTATGTATATAAGACTAACTTTTTAATAAATTTAATTAGATAACCTAATAAAAATAAGAAGAACGCCCTCTTTATTAATTCAAGGAGATATCCACATATATATTCGAAGATTTCTTCTTGATTTTTATTAAAAAGACTATCCCATTAAAAGTAAGTAGGGATTCTTCTTAAAGAAAAACTATAGAGATATCTTCTTACTTTTGTTCTATTTTATTAGGTGGTTTTCGCTCTGTGTAGGTACCAAACGTTGTTTGAATTATTATAACATTGAGTTTTTTGTTGTTAATAAATGTATTGTTTATAACGTTGTTTAATTTTAAAGTGTTTGCATTTCATCTAAAGGAGGGTGGTATATTACATTCCTTGCAGAAAACAAGCACAAAATATGAATGTGTAACCCATTTTTACACTCTCCTCAAAGCTAAACATCAGTATATTTAATTTTTGCGGCGCAACGAAGTAAGCCGGGTACTTGCTAGTACATACATAGATACAAATAATAATTGAGACTAACTTTTTACATGATTTCTATGCTTCTAAAAATACAATTAAGCATATTTATATTATAAAAAAAATTTAATCGCATTAATTTCGGGGGGGGGGGGATTGATCCCTGCCATCCCTCCCCCCCCCCCCCCCCCCATAGATACGGCCTTGACAGCTAGTATGATATAAAAAATGTATGATAATTTCATCAAAAAAGGGCACTTCTCAAAATAATACGGTGGATCATACTCAAATTTTTTTTTCTGTTAACCTTAGGTTTACCAATACCCACCCGGGTGACCTTTTGCGTTTTCTTTTTGCGATTACTCAGCAACTATTGGACCGATTTTAAAACGCTTTTTACTCACTGATCATTTTATCGAGTTCTTTCAGATAATAACAAATTTGAACTTTTTTTTCATCTGGAATATGCTTTTTTTGCGATTTTGACTTTTTATGTACGTAGATTACCAATACCCACCCGGATGACCCAGTACACTTTTCTATGAAAAGACGTGTATATGCACATATTATTGTTGCTATAATTTTGTATATAAACAATAAAAAAACAACTATATTTTTATCATTTTTATAAAGTTTTTATAAAATTTATTGAATATAAATTATATTCTAACCAAGTGAAATACCGAAGGATCTATACAACAATTTATGCATTTTGGTTGGCTGATACTTTGTTCATCGCAAATGGTTTTAGTGCATTTTGCGCATAATTGACAAGTGTTGGATTTAACTTTAATATCAAAACACTTATAACATTTTCCTTTCATCTTTACTCTCATCAACCTGCTGGAAAGTTATCCTTTTTATTAGAAATAAGGAAGGACATTGATAAATTCTTTCTAGCAAATAGTTTCTAAGATACATACAATTGATCAATTTTATATAGAATCTTCAAGTAATATTATGCCTAATAGACTTCAGCATAATTTAGATATGACAGAGCTTTCTGAGAAAGCCTGTGACTGAAGAACCTTGATATTACTTGGTTGATTTCCTCCGTATATTATAAATGCAGCAAGTGTTGCTACTTCTAGAAGGAAGGTCGGCAAAATGGTGAAAGATATTGTGTTGGGGAGCACAGAGCGGTTTCCGCTACATTGGTTAAAATATGTGTGATGTTTTTTATTTACTCATGTGGATCAAAGTACCGATGCCTGATCTAGAGCATTAAAAGATAATGCCAAAGTCAGAGTAAATCTCTTTTCATGCTCCTGGCGGGTTCAATTCATTTAGAATATAATATGTACATACACAAATACACATATTTTATTTTTGTTTATTCTTCCCACCATAAACAACATCCCACTAATCTTTGGATAATGATAATTTAGTAAAAAAAAAAGTATATATGGCGATATTTTTACAGGAATCCTTTTACGGGCCAACAAAGCCCTTCACAACTCGCTCGCCTTGTTTTGATCGGTTTTTTTTCGAATAATGGTATTTTGGATTTGATTGCTTCAGTGCCAAATTTAAGTAGATAATTAATGCGTCGTAATCGTATTATTCACTCAACCTTTGCCGTAGGATTCAAAATTTTGAATTTTTTACTTTATATACACTAGGCATATAACTTTTTACAATTTTTGCAAATACGAAAAACGTTATACCATAGTCGAATAGAGCATAAAAAGTATCAAACCCCATTATTTTTTTTGCGAAATTGCAAAAAAGTTTCCGCGCAAAACAAAATTACTTTTTTATCAGAACTGCTGGAAAAAAAAAACAAAAAGTTTTGTAGTGTTTTTCTTCATAATAATAGATATTTATTTAACTAATAATCTTCCTATTATTACAAACGCCTATTAATTGACCTAAGGGAAGTGCCCCACGAACCCCAAACTAATTTTTCTTCAGAAAATTCTGATTCAATATAATAATAACACAGCTGTGCGCGGAACGTTTTTGAACCGAAATCACCTAAAAAAGTGATATTCATTACTTGTACAATATTAGCCACCAGGTGGTGGTATGCCAAATTTTTCGTGAACATTTGTTATATGCCTAATATACACCCATTACGGGGTGTTTGTTGTTTTTGTTGGCTTAATTTCACCAAATATAAGGCGCATTTCTGTCGTACCCAAGCATGAAAAGAATACTCGCTTATGCATCAAATTACCTTCAAAGCAACAACACCAACTCGACTATTTTAAAAATAGTCGAGTTGGTGTTGTTGCTTTGAATGTAATTTTATGAATAAGCGAGTATTCTTTTCATGCTTGGGTACGACAGAAATGCGCCTATAGTTAAATTAAATATTTTTAATCATTCACAGGCTTACATTTTACAATAGTAATAAATATGTTTGGGCAATAAAAAGATAAAGCACGCGAAAGCGCCCGTAATGCAAGAAAATGTATATGGGTCACCCGGGTGGGTATTGGTAAACCTCGTACATAAAAATCTCTGGTAATCGTAAGGTTAAACAGACACAATTTTAAATGATACGCAAAAAAATTTCAACGATATCGCCACAACTCCAAATATAGTTTTAATTGAAAAACTTTTCTCTGTTGCTAGCATTTCAATAACATAAAAACTGTCATAATATTGATTTTTCTGTCAATGGAGTCTGTTATTAAACCAATTTTTTTTGCAGTCGCTAGAGTTGGGATCGGGGAAGTGGTTTATGTAAAAACTGATTTTGAAAAATTTGGAGTTGTGTCACTTTATGATATCTGTGCCCGCAAATTAAAGTAGCCTAACTCAAAATATGGTGAACGGAGAAAACTCAATTTTTTGTCAAAATTCAAACCATTGGACCAATTCTGGTTTTTAAAAGGGGAAATAATGGATTTGTAGTGTTAGAGAAGGAATAGTTGTGAACCAGAAATCTTAAAGCAAGGTTAATTGCAAAAAATTTTCTTTTATAACTTAAGTGCTTTTATTGGATGCAATTTTTACGAAAAGCAGAATTAACTCGAGCTAAGTTCTTTTATTGTGTCGAATTCTTCCCAATAAGGTTTTTATTTCCATTTAACTCGAGTTAAGTGTTTTTAAGCGTAGACCTACGTTCGAGTCGAAAACGACCCGAAACGATAATTTAAGTGGATATAACTAACTAAGTAGTGGAATTAGAAGTCTTAGAGTTTTTGACTTTTAATTTTTGTTTGAAATGAATGAAATAAAAAAAAATAATCCATAATCCTTATTCGTTTTCAACCCGAACTGAATTTGCGTTTTATTTTACCGAATACTGAAAAAGGCATGGTACTAGGGAAATCACCACAAGAAGCTTGGTTTATCCAGAATTGATTAATGAAGATTCCCAGGCGAGAGGTTCAAAGCTATAACAGCTGGAACCGCCGAAAAAAGGGGCGCGGTAGCACTACTGTTTGATAGAAAATAGCTGGTAATTGTGATGGAATCGACATATAGAGTCATGTGCAAAATACATACATATATTTATAAATCCAGTGATGAATCTTTATATTCGTTTGTTTTTTTTTTCGTTCAATTAAGGCATGTCTACAGCACACTCCATATGCGTATGACCATGAACCAAAAACTTGTGGTAAATTTTGTCAATGTTAGTATCACTTTGCATGAAGATTTAAAACATAGTACTAATAAAAGAGTTTTGGTCAGGACAGCAATCGCTATAAAAACGACATGTTTAATATTGAATGGTAAACTATTTAAGTGTTTGAATAAGCACGATGCTATTCCATTGCCACAATTTGCAAGGGTCTCATGCCACATATAACACGTAGGTTGTCCGGAAACACAGTCATGTACAGTTAAATAAAAAGTGTATAAAGCGTTTATAAAAATATTCAGAAGATCGCAAAAAGGTGTAGGGAGGCATATGCTAATCAGCACTATTTGACCCCGTGTCCGACTGACTATCGTTAAAAAATGAGTCCTTAATTGAGTCGTCGCTACTATAATCCATATTCAGAATGTCTTCTTCCTCCATGTTACCAGGATCCATACCTTGTAAAAGGCTACACGATTAAAGTTTAATAACAATAATAACTAGCCGAAGGCCTGAGTTGTCAGTGCTATATAAAAAATATCTGTTAGTTTCTAGCTTTTATGCTTAACTACCAATATTAATAAATAAGAAAAATAACAATAATAATACCCTGGCGATATTAAAACTCTAACGAGTTTTATTGCCGAGCTTCTCTCCCAATTCGAGGTGTGCTTCTTAACTATTGTTTTTCCTACAATTTGTGTGGACCTATAGTTTTATGCGAGCTGCCAACGGCGAATGCTTTTTTGTGAGAAGCCTTTTCATGGCAGAAATACACTCGGAGGGTATGCCGCCCACTACCGAGAGGTGACCGCTATTTATAAAAACCCAATAATTGGGGTTTAATCAATTAGAAAATTTTTTTGTGGTGTTTGTCTGGACTGGGTTAGAACCCGAGACCTCTGGTATAGCAGGCGAGCCCTCTACGCACTACACCTCAGCGGCCACATTAAAGTTTAATTGATGAAAAAAGGTGTTTTATGTATACAGTATATAATAATTAATTGAATTTCTATAATATATATCCTTGAAAAATCTCTTATCTCAGTTTATCGTATCCACTTGCTTCCAACAAAAAAACCTAACTGAAGATAATAACGCATGAAATGAGAAAAATATTCTAACAAAAAAACCTAACTCGAGATAAATTGTGTAAAAATAAAAAAAAATCACTTAAAATAACCTATTTCGAGTTAGGCTATGAAAACAAAATTGACAAAAAAAAATTATAATTCCTAACTCAAGTTAGGTTTTTTTAATAAACTGAAAACGCAAATAAATACGTCCATGAAGTACCCACATAACTCTAGTTAGGATGTTTTAATAAAACGATTTTTCATACAATACTAGACTTAAGAAATTTGCTAGAAGATAAGTTGTTTTAACTGGTGCAAAATGTTTCTATCTGAGTTAGGATAATTTTTATATCTTAATAACTTTTTAAATATTACTCCAATTTAAATGGGGATAAGACAGATCGATGGGTTTTCCTCCATAGATTGACACTATAACAATAACTCAATTTCGCATTATCTCGAGTTAGGCTACTTTAATTTGCGGGCACAGATATAGGATGCGATATGTACATATACATACCCTGCAAGAACTGTGCCGGTCATTTGACAGGCAAGCATGACCAAAAGTTTTGGGATATTTCCTATCATATTCTTAAGGGCATCGCGAACTTTTGTGACCGTTTTATTCATCACGTTCCCGTATGTGTATTTTCAAATTTCATTCAATCGTATTCTATCTCATTGGTTTTGCAATTGGATAAAACACATACGAGTGCAAATGTGTTGGTAATATTATATTTTTGTAATGGTGGTTATAAAACAGCATAGTACGCTTATACCACTATTTCTGCGATGTAGTTGAATATCGAAAAGCTCGCAAGCCTTTCGAGAATCTCGCGAGAAATATCGTCTCGCTCGAACTCGAGAAATCGTAAGCTGTAATTAATACACGGCATTCGTCGTCGTCGCGATAAACATTTGGTTTTTGTTGTTATGTTCGGCTAATTGTTAGGTACTCCATCAATTAATCCGATGTAGGTACTCCATGGATTAATTTCATTGTTATGCGGGACTGGAGTATATACTCCATTGCAATGACATGGAATGTTAAATGGACCATATTTTTTGTATGAAATATGGCAAGCTATGGAGTAATCGGTTGGTCCATAGCGAGCACTCCATGGATTAGTGAATGGAGTACTCGGAATTTTTGCAGGGGCGATATACATACATACATACATATATACATACATACTTACATAGGTACATACATATGTATTAGAAGGCTGCACGAATGGATTCGAATCGGCCAACAAAATATTCGCGGCCGTCCAATTACAGTACCTACTTGTTTCTGTCGTTTTAGAAGAAACGCAAGTAAAGCACAACCATAAACAGAACCAATACAATTACTTATTCGTAGCGACAATTACATGACCTTAAAAAGGTTCTGCAAATAGTGTACACTACTTGCAAATACTTCGAATATAATCGAAATATATGTATGTACGTACATATTTTCATAAACACACATCCAGACGTTGTGTTCAGCAAAATTACGCTGCTAGTGTGAGTGTGTGTATGTGCATATGCATACACACTAGGGCGGGGGCGGGTCGATTGGTAGGGGCCAAAAAAAATAATTGACAGGGACACATCGCAATTATAAAAATTTGGGTAATTTCAAGCTTTTTTTCCCAAGAAACCATATGTCTAAAATAAATTTCGAACCAGAGCTTTTTACGATCTACATATTTCCAACTGTTCTATATATTTTAAAATAACTCGGTAACCAATACTTCGATTCTTTTGATTTTTTCGGCATTAGTTAGGAAACTTATTTGGCATATTAAGGTGGTCTTATGAAGGAAATAAAGTTCTCCCGAAATTCTTGGAACACCCCGATTTTCATGCAAATATAATACGGACATCTATACTAAAATTTTTCCTTAATATATTAAAATTTAGAGGTCGTGCAAATGCCTCCAAATTTCTTTCTCCTTTTATATCAGTGATGATACATAATTTTTTTCAAAGTCCTTAATGAACAAGAAAAACATTTCTTATCATTAAAAAATGGAACATATGTTTGTTGGGCTTTTATTTTTTGGTCCACCTTAATGCCATATGCACATTAAATAAACAAACAAACCAAAGAAGCAACAAGGTTTTGTGAATACTTAATAACATGGTTATTATTATGTTCTATTCTATCGTGGCGAATAGTGTACACTAATCGCTCCAACAGAGCAAATAGAAATAGTATTTGTATTCCAAATGAAAAGTATGGGTTATATTCGTATCTGCATTGAAATTGTGCTGTGACTAATTGTACAATGCATAGAGTATTCGAAAATATAGAAGAGGCAAATGGTATTGTGCAGAGGTCTAATATGTATACATATGCTTCCCTGCAAAAAGTGGGACCACGTAATATGGTAGTACAGGACCAGGTTACGTTGTGACATTTACTAGTTACAGACATGGTCCAAATATATGAAAAAATATGGTTCCATTAACATTGCGATGTCATTGGACATGACCACCCCTGCTTCACCGCTGTATAACAAAGGACTTTATATAAAAAACCTCCTCATTTGGGCCATATACTAGTCTGCTTACAGTGGACCACGCTTTAAACTACATGCCAATACCCTAGACCGAGCCAAATTGCCGACCAACCACGAATTAGTTGGCGGCGAACGACAATTTACATTCGATGAGGTCCGATGCAGCATAACATGTAACCATGTCTGTAACTAGGCAGCTTCACGCGTGGTACTATGCAGCATAACATGTAACCACGTCCCTTCAGACCTACTTTAAAGCCCCGTCCCATTGGGCTACCTGGTCCTCAAATTTTTGCAGGGTTATGATAGCGTGTTTTTCTGGGTTTGGACACTTTGGTTTGCATAAATACATACAAATGTATGTATACGGAACTAAATAGAATACAAGTTTGCAAAGAATCATAATTTAATCACAAATCGCATCTCAATCACTTTTATTTATCAATCGCGAACAGGCAACGCCGAAAAATAAAACATAAATACACGTGTATGTACATATGTATGTACATTAAGGTGGTCCAAAAAAAATAAAACCCAACAAATCACTACGAAACAAGGCTATTTTTATTCAATTATTCCTCTAACAATATAGGGGGATTTACTATCCCTTGCACGATTATAAGATAGGATTGCAAATATCCTAGACCAAAATATGCAACACATCGACAGCGCCCTATTGCACAGGCGTAGGGCAGCTTTTCTTTTTTGCCAAAGGGATGCGGTCATCCCTCACTTTTTAATAAATAAATCTTTTTATTTTAGTAAATATAATAAATACATACAAAACATAACATTTTAAGCAAAATACGGATCGTCAAATTGGAATTAAGGGGTATTCATAATTAGGTGCAAATAGGTTAGCAAAATTATGCAATTGCATGAAAATGCAACGGATAGTGAGCGACCTTTATAATCATTCATTGCAAACTTATTTGTAGAGAATCGAGTAGCGCCGATAACATCAATATCTGTACTTGTCGATTTTTATACCTTTCATGAGAATGAAATGGTATTATAACTTAGTGCCAAAAATTTTTTGTCGAAAGTACCAGAAGGAAGCGTGGGGGACCCACCAAAATATATACCGATATGATCAGAATCACGAGCTGAGTCGATTAAGCCATTTCCGTCTGTCCGTCTGTCCTTCTGTCCGTCTGTCCGTCCGTCCGTCTGTGTGAACGCAAACTAGTCCCTCAGTTTTTGAGATATCTGAATGAAATTCGGAATACAGGTATGTTGTTATATGCAGCTGATCATTTGTCGGAACCGGTCGAATCAGACCACTATAACATATAGAAAACAACCGATTATTCTGATATACATGAAATTTTTGGATGTAATTTGTGCATAACTTCCCCATTTAAACAGCTAAGGACATTAAACTTTGAAGTAGACGTGCCCATTTCGGCACAAACAAGGTTACCGAAAATTGTCAACATCGGACCACTATAACATATACATAGTTCCACAACATCCGATTGTTCAGATATGGACATTTTGGTGTATAACTCCTCCATTTTAACATCTAACGGCCTGAAATTTTGAAGTATTTGTACCCATATGGACCCAAACGGGATTGCCGAAAATTGTTAAGATCGGACCACTATAACCTATAGCTCCCCTACAACCGATTGTTCAGATATGGACATTTTGGTGTATAACCCCTCCATTTTAACATCTAACGGCGTGAAATTTTGAAGTATTTGTACCCATATGGACCCAAACGGGATTGCCGAAAATTGTTAAGATCGGACCCCTATAACCTATAGCTCCCCTACAACCGATTGTTCAGATATGGACATTTTGGTATATAACTCCTCCATTTTAACAGCTAACGGCGTGAAATTTTTAAGTATTTGTACCCATATGGGCCCAAACGGGGTTACCGAAAATTGTCAAGATCGGACCATTACAACATATAGCTTTCATACAACCGATTGTTCAGATATGGACATTTTGGTGTATAACTCCTCCATTTAAATAGCCAAGACACCATTTTTTCTAATAAATCTTTCCATAAATAACCCACAGAATTAAAATTATAAATTAAACTTAATCCGGCTATGTATGTACATTAGAGCGTATCACGGTGTAGGGAGGAAAAAAAAGTTGATTTTTGAAATTTTTTAATACAGGGTTGGTTGGTTTTAAATAAATTTTAATAAAAGCTAAAGTTGGTGTCGCAGGTTAATGGCTTATATGGACGAAATATGACACGGGTTAAAACCTTTACAACTATATATTGCTCGTTGAAATCAAAGACCAAATAGAAAAGTTATAAGCAAAAAACGAATTCCGCTGTTTTTACAGGGTGTCGAAAAAATTTTTTTTTCCATTTTTGAAATCTCCAACAAGTAATCATTCGAACCAGGGGGGAACATTTTAAACTTTTTTTGGCGATACGCTCTAATGTACATACATAGGTAACTTTTCATTTCCCCACTCATGAAAGGTATGAAGTCTTCGGTACGGCCGAAGACAGCCACGCTTTTACTTGTTACTCTTGTTACTTTGACAGTTCGATATGTGCACGAATATAGGTTACATAGATCGTTTCAATCAAAATTTGCAATTAATTTGTTTCTTGCATTTTAATTAATATGACCATCAACAAAAATAAGTATTCCAATCACAAATAATCAAACATAAAAAATTTACTCTTGAATTGAGAATGTGTTTACTCTTCCATTTCCTTTCAGAAGTGGAACAGCAAAATACATAGGACAATTTTTCTTAACACAGTAAATTTTTCCACCTCATTTTATTACAAAAAAATTGTATTAGATGACATTCCATTTTCTCTTTTACGTGTTTTGTTAATGCATTGAAAAAGTGTCGATACATTAATCGAAACGTTGATAGTTTCGGCGTAATTAGCATCTCTATTTTAATTTGGCCACTAATTTGATCAGCTGTTGAAGAATGCAATGCAAATATCGCTATGCAACGGATTTTTGGTGTTGCAGATTGCAAATTGCTTGGCATTTGCACATGCGTGTAATTTGTTGTTGTCTTGCAATTGGTTTGCAATGAAAATTTGCTATGCAACGATGCAAGGCCATTTGCACCCAATCATGAATACCCCTATAGCATAGATGCCCAAGCCCTATACTCGCATACACATTTTGTTTTTGTAATGCTCGTAAGTATAGGATTTTACTCGCCTATACACTTTCATAAGAAATTTGTGTATATGGCGAGCATAGGCGAGCATAGGAAAATAAAATTTGTATACTCCCGAAACGTTTCTATGGAAATACAAAAACAATTTTTTATTTAGATTCGAACATATCCAACCCAGCAATGAAAAGAATGAAATGTGGGACATATATGTATGTATGTACATACAGTTTGTCAAGAAAGTGTTTTTACATACTTAAAATAATTGATAATAATGAACGTTTTAGAAGATACCCAGTGTTTCCTTTAATTTTATACTTTTAATTCTGGTTTTATTATTTGTAATATTCGGTTGAGAACCAGGTGAGAAGAAATAAAGCCTCTATATTTTCAGACCACGAAAATATGACCACAAAGGCAGAAAGATGCTTAAAAAAATTGTCAAAAAAGTCTTTTTACAATTACATTTTGCATTACTTTAACGTCATTTATTTGAAAATTTATGTTCGCTAATATTTTTGATGACCGCCTTTGGCAACTAGAACAACTTACAGAAGGTTCCTCATTGAGGAAATCAATTTCTGAATGTTGTAGTTATCAGGAATCTTGTTCCATTCTTCCAGAACCCATTTTTTGAGCTCTGTTTGACTTTTAGGGTGTCTCTGTGCTACTTTTTTCTTCAGAAATTACCACAAATTTTCTGTTATCTTTATGTACGGAGTCTGCGCTAGCGTATCCAGTACTTTTTTCCAATTAAACAGCAACCATATCTTCACCATATGCGCTTTATGTCTAGAATCATTATGCAGGTAAAATTGTAATTGCGGTTTGTTGTTGATAATCAACCCGAATTTTTGCGCATTGCTTAAGAAGTGCCACTAGAGAATCTGTAGAGAATATTGGGCTTCCACATTGTTGCCTATAAAAGGCAAATCAGCCACACCTATACCAGATATGCATGCTAAAATCATTGCCGGTAATATTCCAAATTGCACTGTAAGTATTATAATTCGATTTTCTAGTGCTTTAGTGGCATTATCCATACCCGGTTTGGTCCACTGCAATATAACATAATCTTAGTGTCATCATCATAGAATATAACATCTTTCCAGTGGAGAAAGCCACTAAAGCACTAGAAAATCGAATTATAATACTTACAGTGCAATTTGGAATATTACCGGCAATGATTTTAGCATGCATATCTGGTATAGGTGTGGGTGATTTGCCTTTTATAGGCAACAATATGGAAGCCCAATATTCTCTACAGATTCTCTAGTGGCACTTGTTAAGCAATGCGCAAAAATTCGGGTTGATTATCAAAAACAAACCGCAATTACAATTTTACCTGCATAATGATTCTAGACATAAAGCGCATATGGTGAGGATATGGTTGCTGTTTAATTGGAAAAAAGTATTGGATACGCTAGCGCAGACTCCGTACATAAAGATAACAGAAAATTTGTGGTAATTTCTTAAGAAAAAAGTAGCGCAGGGACACCCTAAAAGTCAAACAGAGCTCAAAAAATGCATTCTGGAAGAACGGAACAAGATTCCTGATAACTACAACATTCAGAAATTGATTTCCTCAATGAGGTACCTTCTGTAAGTTGTTCTAGTTGACAAAGGCGGTCATCAAAAATATTAGCGAACATAAATTTTCAAATAAATGACGTTGAAGTAATGCAAAATGTAATTGTAAAAAGACTTTTTTGACAAATTTTTTTAAGCATCTTTCTGCTTTTGTGGTCATATTTTCGTGGTCTGAAAATATAGAGGCTTTATTTCTTCTCACCTGGCTCTCAACCGAATATTACAAATAATAAAACCAGAATTAAAATTATAAAATTAAAAGAAACACTGGGTATCTTCTAAAACGTTCATTATTAGCACTTATTTTCAGTATGTAAAAACACTTTCTTGACAAACTGTATGTATATACATATGTATACTAATTTGATTCGTTCATATTTTCGATAATGTTATCCATGTCTATTTAAACATTTGTGGTTGATAGTTGCAAAACTGACTCGAGGTGTTTGTCTGAGATCCGGTTTCTGTGTTTTGATTTTACAATTTTTAATTTTGAAAATACACTTTCACATTTATATGTAATAAAAACATTGACGAAAATTTTAAAATAAACGCTCGGAGGCAAAGATATTTAATTTTGTCACACTAATAATTAATTAATTATTTATTTATATATTTTGAAAAATTTAGAGGGCATTGAAAATTAATTAATAAATTCAGTAATTGTAGACAAGGTCCATAAATCTGGTATTAAAGATGTTTTTTAAGCTTTCTAAAACCAATCCACTTTTCAATATTAATTAATTATTTATTTATAAATATTAATATTAATTTTATTAATTAAAAATGTATACATATATTCAAATGCATATTCGATAGCTTTGTTTGCATAACATAAATATATGTAAATACAAAGTTGGATTTTTAGTTAATTTCGATCATCAGTCTGGTTTGTGTCCTAATTTTTTTACTGGGTTATCGAGATGTCAATCAAGTTGTAAAAAAATACAAAAACAAACATATAGAAAAACAATTTTTTTTTCTTTAAATTATGACATTGCTCGCCCGTAAGAAATGTTTGGGCATCATTGCCCTATAGGTTTTGGTGTAGCAAATTTTTAAGGTCTAGCATATTTCTGTGCGCCTGTATGTTGTTGTTGTGTGTTGTACAACTTTGGCACTAACACGCGCGCCGTTTGTTTTGCCTTCTCCAAGCTGGATAAAGAGGCTAAGAAAATAGGTTTGGCGGCAAGGCTGCAAAATAACGTTATTTTTAACAATTAACAAAAAAAAATGTTGTTTCTGTTGAAATATTCGATTTTATAAACGTAAAAAGCATAACAAAATCCATTTCGTTTCAACCAGGGACTTGTAACGCGTTTCGGTTTCGGTTTCTGTTACACAGCTAAGTAACGAAACTGCTTTTTCGCAAATATATGCACATATGTGCTTCCGAACATGGATAAGTATTTTAAAATTTCATTTCTTATGAGTGGATACTTGTCATATTTTATTTCTGTCATATATGTAACTTACCTTAATTATTAATTTATATATGTACGTACTTATAATTAATTAGCATAGACTGTGACTTGCAATAATATTTCAGCAAAAAAAAGCTCTAATTCCTATTTTTCTTATTAAAATCTGCTTTTATTTTTCTTCAAATAATTTGAAATACACTTTTGCCACACATTTTTCAATATTAACTAGAAATTTTTTTCAGTTTTTTCGTTTGCCTACAAATCGCACCCTATATCAAAAAATTGCACAACTCAAAATTTTTTGAATCCATGAATAACGTATTTTGGGACTGCTAAATGTTAGTCTCCTCCCAGCAAAAGTCTTCTTCCTTACCCAAGGTTTTACTTCAAAGCTTCGTTTGTAAAGAAAAAGGTTTTCTTGCATTTCTTCCATTTATTTTATATTTATTTGGGTTTTGAGTTACGTCGCTTTTCAATTCAAGAATTCAATTTTTTCAAAAAAATTTTATTTTCAATTTGTTAGTGTAATTTTCAATTTCATATGGGAAGGGCGACGCCAATGTAGCTTCATATGGGAAGGGCGAAGCTAACGTAGCTTCGCCCTTCCCATAAGAAACTCAATCACATTCATTTGAAATTTTTTATACCTGTGGGCATATGGCAGGGGAAGAAAATTTTATTTTTATATTCAAAGGGCGAATTTGTATCTGTGCCTATGTCTGGGGGTAAAACAAAAACAAATGTGATTCAAGGGCATAATAATAATAATAATACAATGGCGCTATTATAACTCTGACGAGTTTTATGGCCGAGCTTCTCTCCCAATTTGAGGTGTGCTCCTTTTTGTTTTTCCTACTAATTGGGTGGACCTACAGTTTTATGCCGGCTCCGAACGGCGAATGCATTTTTTGTGAGAAGCTTTTTCATGGCAGAAATACTCTCGGAGGGTATGCCGCCCACTGCCGAGAGGTGACCGCTGCTCTTAAAAAAACCAATAATTGGATTTTTACTAATTAGAAAAATTTTTTGGTGTTTTGCTCGGACCGTGTTTTGAACCCGAGACCTCTGGCATAGCAGGCGAGCACTCTACCCACTGCACCACAGCGGCCACAGATTCAAGGTCATAGGCATGAGCAATGTTCATTGAGCATCTATGTCATACATATTTCCCACATGTTTGTGATTCATATCCGACTCCAAATTATGAGTGCTCTGAGAATGTTTGCCGCCTGTGTGAAATCAGTATTAGGTTCTTAGAAAAAATTAATTCGTTTAATTCCAATCCCTTTTTGAATTCTGGAACTATAATTCCTTTTCCAATTCTTCAAGTGGAATTACACTTTTTTTAATTCTTTTGTGTACTAATAAAGTTTGAAATTGTGTTTTTTTTTTGAACTTATAGAAAGGAATTGCAAAAGGAATTGGAATGAATTGCATGGAATTGGAAAAAGGAATTGCGAAAATTCCTTTTTCGGAATTATGAATTAAAATTTCAATTCCCCAGTAATACAGCAATTCGTTTTTCGGAATTATGAATTAACAAGTAAAAGCGCGGATGTCTTCGGCCGTACCGAAGACTTCATACCTTTCATGAGTGGGGAAATGAAAAGTTACCTATGTATGTACATAGCCGGATTAAGTTTAATTTATAATTTTAATTTTGTGGGTTATTTATGGAAAGATTTATTAGACAAAAATGGTGTCTTGGCTATTTAAATGGAGGAGTTATACACCGAAATGTCCATATCTGAACAATCGATTGTATGGGAGCTATATGTTATAATGGTCCGATCTTGACAATTTTCGGTAATCCCGTTTGGGCCCATATGGGTACAAATACTTCAAAATTTCGCGCCGTTAGCTGTTAAAATGGAGGAGTTATACACCAAAATGTCTATATCTGAACAATCGGTTGTAGGGGAGCTATATGTTATAGTGGTCCGATCTTGAAAATTTTCGGTGACCCTGTTTGGGCCCATATGGGTACAAATACTTCAAAATTTCACGCCGTTAGCTGTTAAAATGGAGGAGTTATACACCAAAATGTCCATATATGAACAATCGGTTGTAGGGGAGCTATAGGTTATAGTGGTCCGATCTTAACAATTTTCGGCAATCCCGTTTGGGTCCATATGGGTACAAATACTTCAAAATTTCAGGCCGTTAGCTGTTAAAATGGAGGAGTTATACACCAAAATGTGTATATCTGAATAATCGGATGTTGTGGAACTATATGGTTTAGTGGTCCGATCTTGACAATTTTCGGTAACCTTGTTTGGGCCAAAATGGGCACGTCTACTTCAAAGTTTCATGTCCATAGCTGTTTAAATGGGGAAGTTATGCACAAATTACATCCAACAGCTGAGTATAAAAATTTCATGTATATCTGAATAATCGGTTGTTTTCTATATGTTAGAGTGGTCCGATTCTGCCGGTTCCGACAAATGATCAGCTGCATATAACAACATACCTGTATTCCGAATTTCATTCAGATATCTCAAAAACTGAGTAGTTTGCGTTCACACAGACGGACGGACGGACAGACGGACAGTCGGACAGACGGACATGGCTTAATCGACTCAGCTCGTGATTCTGATCATATCGGTATATATTTTGGTGGGTCCCCCACGCTTACTTCTGGTACTTTCGACAAACATTTTTTGGCACTAAATTATAATACCATTTCATTCTCATGAAAGGTATAAAAATTCAATTACCCATTCCGGAATTGCGAAAAGGTATTGCAAAAAGGAATTGCATTCCTCTGAGCTCAATTCCGAGATAATTCCGAAAGGAATGCATTACTTAACTAGTATGCGGGTTGTTCCCCGGATTTCAGAAGAACTTTATTTTCGTCACACAATTCGTCACTGCGCGGACAGAAACAGCGCAGAATCAAAAAATCAAAATCATTTTTCAATAGTAAAAGAGAGTATTATAATTTTGATTTCATAACGGTAGATTGCAACACCATGAAATAATCGATACAAATATGGACTAGTGTATATGTATGTATAAGAGTACATACCAGAGATTGAATTTAACTGTTCCCAATAAATTTAATATTGTCGCGGCGATAGTTCGCGACGATAGATCGGCAAATCCGAATTCCCAGGTGAGTCACCTCTCATTAGCGATTCGTGCCTTTTTATGTTCTCGGATCGTTGGCAATTCGAGATTTGGGATCATTGGCGAATACATTCTAGAAAATCTTCTTCTGCGAATCCGCCTCGAATTCCCCACGATATCATCCGAACTTTTCAATTTCTCGAGTGCAGTTTTAAAGAGTAAATTAAAGCCCAACAGGAAATTTCTTCGTGTAAAGCAAGATCCAAGAAAATTAATAAATACTATTGCGATAAATTGATTTTTCTCGAGTTCATCTCGAACTCGATACGAATCCGAAAAATAACATTCACCTCCGCGAATTCATCTCGAGTTTGCCACGATACCATCCTCGCTTTTGTGTTTATTGGGTTAACCTTTAAAATACTTTTGTTTTTCACAGACAAAAACAAAAAAAAAACAGAGAAATAAAAATTTCGGTCTCAACAAAAAAAATTTAAATCATGATTCAACAATAAAGGTTTTCGCATGACGACATACCTTCATACATAGTGGGGCCAGAAGTGTCATGCAAAGAGGAATGTAGAAGAATTTGACAGATGTGGCCCCTATGGAAATGCTAGGGTGCGTGTGTGTGTATATTCCCAACAAAAAAAAAAATGCTTGTGTTCGTGTGTTTATGAAGATTGAAGAAGAAGTCAGCTGATCTTATGCATTCTCCTCTTATTGTTCCTCCATGATTTAAATTCAGATTTTTTTGTCTTTCGGTAACAAAAATATTTTATTTGTCAAAATAAATCTTACATGTTGAAAAATATATGTAAAAACATAGCTTAAACAGAATAAGTGTCGGACGAATTTTCGTCGGACGCGGCGTTCTGTCAAACGATTAAAATACACGGCAGTATGTATGAAGTATGTGAATGAACAGAACGAAAACGCTGGCGAAAATCGCCCGGCGAAAATTCGTCAGAATAGACTTATTTCTAATTTGGACGCTATCGCCTGTCCAGTATCGTGATATGGATTGAAAGTGTAACAGAAGCCATATGGTTTCTTGAGAAAAAATGCTTGAAATGATACACAATGGGGTAATCCATGGCCATTTTGGCGATTAATTCAAAAAACGAAATTCATGGTAAAAACAAGTGTTTGGTATCAAATAAAAGAGAGAAAAAAATTCTACACCGCAATGTAAACAAATTTTTGTTTGGAAATGTGCAGTTTTCCTGCAATATGCTCCCGAAGTTGCCACTTTTTTCATTTGTTGTGCGTGAAATGAAAATCGAGAATTTATCTTTAATTGGTCAGTCTATTTCTAAGTTGTTAAAAAGAGAAATGGAAAAACAACAATGTAACCTTCTTTTTCAGGTATTTAAGCAACAGAAGGTGATAATATTTTGTTTTTATGTTAGCCGTATTCGTTTCGGAAAGAGTTAGAGACTTGCGAAAAAAGCAACCACTGGTATAAAAACAAGTGAAAATTATACGACCGTCCGTAAAGGAATTGGAAAAAAGTTGTGTTTTTATCGATAGATATCTCCCTATATTCGAATCTAGCCAAGACTCAATGTAACAGCGTTCGTTAAAGTACGGACAAAGAACGTATGTTGTACAATATATGTACGTTCTTTGGTACGGAATTGGAGAAAATTTTCAAACGAACGGTATTGCGTTAAATTCGAAGATAGGGGAGACAAAAATTTGAAACCATTTCACTTATTCACAATAGAAAAAATTGGCATAATTAGTAAAGATAATTGGCATAATCAGTAAAGATCAGTTTAATGAGTAGCTGGCATACTCTCTAAAGGTCTCTTAAAGTCTCTAACATTTTGTATGGAAACTGTCAGCCACGAGATCAGAATCGAGTATAAGCGAGCAGAGAAGTGCCCAATAAAACACTCCTGTTATTTCAAATTTTTTTTTTGTGTTTTTCTTAAAGCTTAAAAAAGGGGGGTTTTCCATATAGACATAGACATATAGTTCAAAAGTTAGGGAGTGCAAGCAAAACTGATTGCATGTACAAATACTTTGGACATTGTACTTTCATTCCATAAAAAAAGCTGCGCTATGTTTGCGCCCGCTCGAAATAAATCGAATAAACCTCACACACCCCTGCTTGAAAATGTACTATTTTTTTGAATATGCATTAGGGGATAATTACTCCATTTGAGTAGATAAGAACGCGAAACTTTACAATCTTCCTTGCCATGTGCAAATGAACAATCTCAATGAAAATTATTGAAATCAGATGAATATGACATATAGCTGCCATACAACCGATTGTTCAGATATTTACACATTGGGGTATAACTTCGTATTTTAGGTAGATAAAGACATGACACTTCGCAGTCATTGTTTTCATGTCCAAATACATAATCTCAGTGCAAATTATCAAAATCGGATGACTATTGCATATAGCTGCCATACAGTTCGAGATATGCACATATTTTCACATTGGGGTATAACTTCGCCATTTTAGCAGGGAAGCTTGACAGTCATTATTTTCATGTCTAACTACATGATCTCAGTGAAAATCATCAAAATCGGATGACTATTATATATAGTACTCATGCAAAGTGAGTGTTCAGATATTTACACATTGGGGTATATCCTCACCATTTGGGCAGATATGGACATGAAAATCGGATGTCGTTCTTATCTTGTCTATGGCGCAAATAACCATAAGAGCGCTTTCACATTACTCGGTGCGGTATCGGATCGACATTTTTGGTTTTTACCGAAAGTATACCGAAACCTTACTGACCACATGTATTTCAATTGGCACTTTCACATTAGTGTTGCATACATGAAATCGGAGCGGATTAATTTCGGTATACCGCAACGCGGTAAGACCGGTCAGTAAAATTTGAGGAATTACTGCATACATTTTTGCGGCGTGATAAAAGAAGAAGAACAAAGTCAGTAAAAAACTCATTTCGGCAATAAATGTAGCAAGTTATAATGTCTTCGTCTTCGCTAGAAGACATTATTGTTATTATTGAGTGATTTGTTGAAGTTAAAAATTTTGTTTTGCAAATTTCGATGTTTGTTTTCCTATTTTCTGCCGATTACGCACCGAAAGTATTCCCACAAGTGTGAAAAACACAGCAACGCGGAATCGTTTCGGTAAGCCGAAAATACCGAGCAAAAAATGTCGATCCGATGTCGTACTGAGTAATGTGAAAAGGCCCTAAGTGTGATATGCTTTGTTGCAAAAAATTTTACCCGCCCTAATATGTATGTATGCTTTACAGTGTTGCCACTTTAGCTATTTTGTAGCTAGATTTAGCTATAACTTTTGGCGTTTAGCTATTAGCTATTTTTGTTAGCTTCTTTTTTAATAGCTTAGCTATTTTTAACCATTTTTCTTAATTTCTTTATTTTGCACATCAGTTTATCATTTTAAGCTAATGAGTCATCTGCGAGTTTATGAAAACTTGAAAGTGTATACTTATCCTTATGATTATCAAACTATACAAAAGTTGATAGTCTGGCATGCCTTCCTTATTTTATCGATTACACTGCTCTACAGCCAAAAAATACTCTGAACGCGACCATCCTTTCTATATGTAAAATCGGTCGCTGATTCCGAAAATCGGGTTCATTTTTAATTCTATGGGAAGGTTTTTGAAATATCGGCAATTTACCGTTATTTGGCCAATGAGTCCACTTAATCCTGTATATCTCTTTAACACAGTGAGTTATCTTCCTTAGGGTCACACCAAACGAAAGAAAATTAAATTTCCTTTTCACGGCTCCTATAACATTTTTCTCTAGTTCTTATAGTTTCTGAAATATTGACGATTAAATTTGAATTTTTTCGATTTTTTACGATTTTTTGAAGAAAAAATTTACTTTGTCAGGCAATATCTTTAAAACCAATGATTTCACCTTCGGTTTTACTCCCTTGCGTGAAGCTCCATTCCATTTCCAAAAAAATAAGCTATCAACGAAGAAAATCCATGGTAAACTGGAAAAGTTATAGGCGATCAAGTAAATACAACCAAGTCGCGCAATGCCTCTGCACGGGTACATTCTATGCATATTGTACCAATACCTACACATCTGCAGTAGCAGCACATTGGCAGCGCAGTAGATACAAGCGCGTTTACGGGTATAACATGCATAGAATATACCCGTGCAGAGGCACTGCGCGACTTGGCTGTATTTACTTGATCGCCTATAACTTTTCCATTTTACCATGGATTTTCTTCGTTGATAGCTTATCTTTTTCCCAATAGAATGGAGCTTCACGTAAAAGAGTAAAACCGAAGGTGAAGACATTGGTTTTAAAGATATTGTCTGACAAAGTCAATTTTTTCTTCAAAAAATCGTAAAAAATCGAAAAAATTCAAATTTAATCGTCAATATTTCAGAAACTATACGAGTTAGAGAAAAATGTTATAGGAACCGTAAAAAGGAAATTTAATTTTCTTTCGTTTGGTGTCACCCTAAGGAAGATAACTCACTGTGTTAAAGAGATATACTGGATTAAGTGGACCCATTGGCCAAATAACGGTAAATTGCCGATATCTCAAAAACCTTCCCATAGAATTAAAAATGAACCCGATTTTCGGAATCAGAGACCGATTTTACATATAGATAGGATAGTCACGTCCAAAGTACAGACAAAAAATTTCATTTTGTGATCCAGTGTTATTGGTGCATTCATATGCAAGGTTGATGCAATCAAGGCAGATCTAGGAAGGTAGGCTCGGTGGCGAATTCAGAAATTTCCCATGTATTTTGTTCAAGGTTGATCCATAAGGTTACCGCAGTGCGGAAAAGCAACCCTGCAATACATTTTGTTGTTGCCCGTTTTGCTATCTCAATTGTTAAACGTCCATTTTCAATTGGCCAATCAACACATGCATACAAGGAAAGCAACACATACATACAAGAAACGCAACAAACACATGAAGTTTGACAATTTAAGTAATGAAAAAAATTAGTCAGCCGTTTCTACCAAGACAACCTTATGTATCAACCTTGTATTTTGTTATTGTAATTGGTAGAGTGTAATGTCAAAATGATAATTCGCCTTAGTTAAAATCTGAATTCGCTTGAGACTCGCCCATTCCTATTGGTCATGATGTGAATTCGCTTTGATTTTGACATTACACTCTACCTTTGTAAATAAAAAAGTAGTTTCTGAATTCGCCACCGAGCCTACCTTCCTAGATCTGCCTTGGATGCAATAAGGTTTTCGCAGTGCGCAAAAGCAACTCTGCCATACATTTTGTTGTTGCCCATTTTGCTATTTGAATTCGCAAATGACCATTGGCATCCACGATATTTAAACCGTCCTTTTCACGGTGTATTCGTAAAATTTTTCAGAACTTTATTATCAAGTTAATTGAGCAACTCCGCCAACGCTTACCGCAGAATATTCAATCTTTAAAAAATATAGAATTTTTTTCTGTAAATAAGCCAAAAATATTTGACACTTTCAAGGATGAAAAGGTTCACTTTAACACGGAGGAAATCACTATTTTAGAAATGCAATGGAAAAACTACACGCATACCCATGGAAGGGAACTACCTCTACAATAAAGTTTTGGGTAGACGTAAGAAAGCTTAGAAATGCTCTTAACAAAAATCCGTTTGAAGAACTACAATCTTTTGTGTTTAATTTTCTAATCCTACCGCTTAGTAATACAGAAATAAAACGTAGATTTTCTGTTATGAACGTAATAAAAACAAAGCAAAGAAATAGAATGCAATTATTTATGTTAAACTCTCTATTGACTGTTAGGTATGGTCTAAAAAGGCTTGAAAAATGTTGTAGTAACTTTAAAATTCCTAACGATATTATTAAAGCCATGACTTCAATTAATAATAATTCAACCTGTGAATTAAATGAAGAAGATATGATTTTTGAAATGTTATTGAATCAAATTTTTAACTAAAGTTTAAATATTAACTAGTCGCTATTATAATTTATTTTAATACTGCAATTGAATGTACATACATACATACATACATATGTAATGAATTGATTTTTTAACACGCTTTTATTAAGCCTGGTTTTCATTAGGTCAAATTCACTGACGTCAAATCACTGCCCTAGATGACAATATGTCATTTTGAGCCAAATGTGTTTTCATTAGGTTTCAAAAACTGACATGAAGTCGATAGAGCAGTGTGGGTCAAAGATTGCCGTCAAATTTTGGTGTCAGTTGATTGGCAGTCCGTTTTCATCTCTGATGCCAAGTGTGACGTAAAAGCTTTTGACAGCAAGGTCAGTTTTCTCACCCGTGGTTTTCTTGTGGTGGTGCTATATCTAGGTTGCACAAAAACTTGGGAATCGTTTACTAACTCTTCCATTTTCTGAAATTAAAATACTATTAACAAAATAAATAAATAAATTTATAATACTCGCACAATCACAATCAGCTGTGCGCTCGACAAACCAGGGCCCCGGTGCAAAGGATTTTTTCGTTTGCTCCGCTCCCAAAATTTTTTGCTGCTCTTATGCCCATATGACACTACGTTTTTTTCTGGTATTCTACAAGGTTTTTTGTGTGAAGGAGATGGTCAAATACAGTTTTGCGTTGGTGCAAGCGAGCAAGCTATATTGAAAAAACCAAACAAAATACCATCTAGCGGTTAAAAACCAACGAGCCACCTTGTATTTCGGTAGGTTTTTTTCGCATTCGGCAGTTTTTTCTGACAATTGTTTCAATTTGACAACTATAAAATAAATTATATTTAAAATAAGAAATATATGGAAATACAAATTTTAAATTTGCCTCTTGTAAGTTTCTGCTTTGGCCGTAAGGGGAAAGAAGAAGTCCGGAAGAAAAAGTATACTGCGCACTGGCTTCTCTTTATAACATGGAATACACAGCTACTCTGCCATCTGAGTTTCATAACTTTTATTTCAGTAAATTAAATTCAAATTTCCAAAAAAATTAATTCTTGAAATAACTATTATTTTCATTTAGTTTGAAGTTTAATGTCAATCAAATTGTTTTTGAGGGAGTTCTTGTCTCTTTTCAACCTACAGCATAATTGTTTTTGTATTTCGACTTTCGGTGGGTTTTCCAAAAAAAAAAAAAAACAAGAAAAAACGTAGTGTCATATAGGCATTAGCTCCCATCCTTTCTCGCTCCCATTTTTTATATATTGGCTCCGCTTCAAATCGACAAGACTGTTTTAAAGGCTGGTATCGACCTCTCAAGAAACAGCTCAAGAAATTTTTCGCTTTATTTCTTGAGTGAAAAATAGTAGTAGTCAAGAAATTTTGACGTTTAGTAATCCACCGTAAATACCAAGTAAAACGAAGAAGAGCATCAAAAATGTAAACAAAAGAAACCTTTTTGTAAACATAAACAATTGGTAAGTTCTTAAAAATATTAAATAAAAGCTTTAAATAAATAGTTTCAATAGTTTTATTTTGTTGTTATTTTAGAAAATCATGGAAAGCGACGAGAATGACTTTATGTGACTGCTAAACTGCGGTGTACTGATGGCCGGAATGGAAGAAGATATAAGAAATCGACGCCAACTTCTGCTTTGCATCATTAGAAAAACTGTGCATTTTATTTTTTCGATTATTTTTTTTCCATTTTCACCAACGATTTCCACGATTTTTAACAACACGCAACAAACGTCAAAATTTCTTTAAGAAATAAATGCTCGATGATATATTTCTTGGCAAAACCTCTGTTGCTGTGTTCGCATAACGTTGAAAAATAGTATTAAAAAAGTGTACTAAATTTCTTGAGAGGTCGATACTCGCTCAAGAAAGTTTCACAAGAAAAATTTCTTGAGCATTTCTTGTACGTCATTTTATATGGAACTTTTGCGTTTCTTGAGAGGTCGATACTAAGCTTAAATCAGATACGACAATTTTTTATGATGAAAAGAGACGCTCAACGCTTACCTGAGATAAAGGTAAACTCGATACTATTTGGCATAATCTAGGATCGCTTTAAAACCATCTTCGGTTTTAAACATATCTTTATTCTCTATAGCAGGCCTGCTTAACGCTCCCGTATTGTAAGTACAAAGCTCAATACATCTAAAAAATCTTTATATGCATTGAAATATTTTTTGCTCATTTAAATTTTTTATGAATTCCAATAAAATATTAAGGGTCTTCATCTAAAGTGGTAAACTGCTGGTAAATGCGGTAGAGTGATAAAATATTAATTGTGATAAATTATCTGAGTGCTTATGGCATTGCAAAGAAAATCTAATTTTTATATTTTTATTCGAAGGCGTTTCTTAACAAATAAAAAAAAATCGATTAAAAACCATGGACGCAAAATCAGTGAGCCATTTACAATGTTACAATCAAATTTTGTAAATAAAACAAAATGTCATGCAGAAATTTCATTAAGTATATACATCTAATTTGGCTGTTATAGCAAGTTTAATATACCTCTATTGTAAGTTAAGCCTATATGTTTTTATTTATATCTTTTTATTGAATTAAGTTAGAAGAATGGGGTTTTTACAGAAATATAGAGTTTTAAAAGGATAATAATGTAGTATATGTACTCAAAATCTTCCTAAGTCGACTTAAGTGGTTATTGCTTGTGGCCACAGATATAGATATGTAAAGAGCTAGTGATTTTTAACTCCACTTCCAGCTTCTACCTATAATTTGAGCTCCAGCTCCGTTCCGTGAAAAAGCCATAGCTCCTTAGCTCTTCGCTCCTTGACACGCTCCGGGGTCCTGCGAATCAGCTGTGAGCTTGAAAAACGAAACAAGTTTGCCAACACGCTGGCAAATGAATTTTGTGTGTCAAATGTTGCCCAATGCGCTGGCAAACTACAATTTGAGTGTTTTCATATGGCTGTCATTTTATATGACAGCGAGTGGTCAAAACTGACTGCAAACGCATTTGACACAATATGCCAACCCGTTTTCATTTGTTTGACAATATTTGACGTCATATATGACCTAGTGAAAACCAGGCATTAGCTTCACCTGTATGTATGTATGTATGTATGTATGTATGTATGTATGTATGTATATATGTATGTATGTATGTATGTATGTATGTATGTAACTTCATCCCATCCTAAAAGTTGCAACATTTAACTAAATTATTATAACTTTCAAACATTCACTTTTTTGTGTTCTCTATTATTTCTATTCTCCTCCGGATTCGAAACATGACATCAACAGCCCAACGGCATCATATAGTAGGACATTCAACATTATATTTTATGCTTAATTGCGGCTTTTATGTTACCTTTCTTAAAAATAGCCTCTATGAATTTCAATTCACTCCCGTATAGAGATGAGCGAAACTGCGATTTTTCGATATCTGTGATTTCAGTGATTGCTATTTTAAAATCACTGCGATTTTAAACTGCTATTGCGATTGCATGGACTGTTATAAAATCCTCAGTTACCGGTAGAGATTCATTTTGCGTTTTCTGAGCGACATAACCTGTCAACATTTTATGTGGCAAAAATGATAGCAACAACAACGTATTCCGCAGTAATTTCGCTGTTGTCAACATTTTTCAAAGACAATTTTAAATTAAATAATTTTTTTTTCTTATATTTCTATATATGTATGTACGTATGTGGTCTGCTCAGAAGTGTAAACAAAAGGAAATTTATATTGCTTTTGCGATTCAAATAGGTGAACTGGTTACTTGCTACATCGATAGCAGTTCCAATAAGTAGTGAACTGCGATTTTGAAAAAGTGATCGCAGTTGCGATTTTTTATTCACAGTGAAAAAATCACCGTTTGCGATATATCGCTCATCACTACTCCCGTATACAAGCCAATAAATAAAAAGCTTTCAGGGTACGGAAAAACTCACTCACGAACGCTCAAAAATACATTCTTCTCAAATCACAAACAAATGTTCAAAGAAAAACTTATAACCACTCAAATAGCTAGCGAACTAACGCACAACAGCCAGCGACCGCTCATAGCGTTGGCGATAAACTCAATGCATAAATTCACTCAAAAATGAAGCTTGAAGCTTTCTGTTTTGTTGTTGTTGTATTTGCAATGAAATCAACCACATGTACATACATACGTATGCAAAGCAAGAACTGGGTTTGTTTGTAATTCATTTAATAATAAGTGCTGAATCAACGAAAAGGAACTCCAATTACATTTTTATACAATGTTTTGTAAACGTGAGGTGAAAAAAATTTCTCTAAAAAAAAAAAATAAAAAAAAAAATAAAAAAAAAAAAAATGCGCCACTCGGGACTCGAACCTGAGCTCCTTGGTCCGTAGGCACCATACCTCACCATTACGCTACAAACGTATTCGGAGCTTTATTTTCTAAATTCGAATTTATTCAATCAGGTTTCTTTTTTTTTTGTTCTTTTCAAATGCTTCACCTCAACTTCTCTTCACTTTCTGATTGTGAAATATAACAAAACGTTTGGGAAATTTTGTATTTCCAAACTAGTTTGGAAAACCTTGAATAAAAGGGTTTGGAAAATATTGCATAATAAGCTAGTTTACTTCACTGCATATTGGGATTTTTGGTAGAAGTTATAAATACATATGTATGTAGATCTATTTCGGAGAACACCACATCCCATCAGACTTCTTTTTACTTTTATTCTTGCGTCCGCATAAAACATCCTTTAATGAAAAATTTCACTAAAAAGTCAAAAATAAATAATAGCTTAAACAAACTAAAAAACACGCTTTAATCTTAAAAATCGTACTAAAAATTGAGAAATAATTTAATTAGAAACAAAATGATGAACGAAAATATAAGTATTTAAGGAAAAGCGTGGGGGTGCTCAATAATATTTGAACATGAAAATATTCGATTCGTACAACTAGTACAAAAATATACCTGGTTGCGAAATTAAAGAGTACGATATATGAAATCTCAAAAAAGTCAAAATAAAATTATTAGTAAAAAAACACCGATTTTAAATATTTTTTGACATACTGAGCACCCTACGCTTTTCTTTAAATACTTATATTTTCGTTCATCATTTTGTTTCTAATTAAATTATTTCTCAATTTTTAGTACGATTTTTAAGATTAAAGCGTGTTTTTTAGTTTTTTTAAGCTATTACACAGGCCGACAAAATGAGACCGATTTTTTTGACCACAAACCAGACCATACTTTCCTAAAGGTTTTCGATGCGCTGAATTCAAATCTGGACGCAGAATTGCTCTATCACGTCAGGATTTTGAGATATCCTAACCTAAATGTGCAAAAACCACCGTTTTTACCTATTTTTGAGGTTATATATAAACGACAGATTATTTAAAAAAAAAAAAGTGCACATAGCATCTTAGAGAAGAAGTCTTTCTCTTACGAATGGCGTTGAGTTTGCTCAAATATCTTTTTTTTCGCTAAGATGGAGCAATTGAAATTTGCAGACTTATCGTAATAGGTATGTGTTCTACTGCATCATACCTACGTTAATTCATATAAACTTTAAATTGCTCTATCTTAGCGAAAAAAAAGATATTTGAGCAAACTCAACGCCATTCGTAAGAGAAAGACTTCTTCTCTAAGATGCTATGTGCACTTTTTTTTTTTTAAAATAATCTGTCGTTTATATATAACCTCAAAAATAGGCAAAAACGGTGTTTTTTGCACATTTAGGTTAGGATATCTCAAAATCCTGACGTGATAGAGCAATTCTGCGTCCAGATTTGAATTCAGCGCATCGACAACCTTTAGGAAAGTATGGTCTGGTTTATGGTCAAATTTCTTGTCGGCCAGTGTTATTTATTTCATTGTAATAATCTTATTATGCGACGTACATATATAAGTACATACAAACAAATATATGTATGGCTACAATATATAATATATGTATATATAAATATTCATATATGTGAAGTTGTTTTATGTCACGTCTTTTTAAATAAATCATTATTTGGCTATTTTTGAAAAAAAAAAAATTTGGCTATTTATTTTAGCTATGAAAAAAATTATTTAGCTATTTTTAGCAATTTTTTTTATTTAATTTAGCTATAAACTTCAAAATATTCTGGCAACACTGATGCTTTACATATTTTTCAGACATTTGCTACAAATTGATTGGTGGAAAGAAAATGAACAAGAAACCCAACTAACTAATATCTACAACTGTGGTGGTGGTGGTGGTAAAAAAATGCACGCCGCATGTTTGCCATTTCATATTCAAGCAACAACCGGCGGCTCTGGCGTTCTGGTATCGCTGCACTGTTAAAAAACACCGTTTAAGTAAATGAGACTAAATACGACGCATTGGCGCGCCATTCGGCGATATTTTCTGGTTTTTACTGCCATTGCGTTGTTACCGTTAGCTTTAGTTTATTTAGTACGAAACGAGCAAATTTATCGCATCAAAGGATATGAGGTGAGTTTTAATTAATATCTCTTATACATATATAAATACGTACACCCAGAATAAAAATCGTATGAAATCAATGAAAAATTTACAAATTTTGTGGTTAATTTTTTTCAACACGATTCTAAATGTATGTCATCCTGTAAACGTGTAAATTTAACACTACTGTCAAGTGTTAGTTTATCAGGATGACAACCGTAGAATTAACACTAAAAAGTATTGTGTTTTCCTGTAGATTTTACAATTTTAGACAGTTAATATTACAATTTAAGCTAGTTAAATTAACACGAAATGGTCGTGTTGAATTAGCAATGACACGTTTTTGAATTTACCATAAATTTATTGTTAAATTAACTAGAAACTAAAATAATAAAATAGATACAGTCGTGGGAATTATAAACATTTGCATAGACTAGACTAAAATAAAATCGTGGGGCACGTCAATTGTCTACAATCGTTGATTAAAATGTTTGTTTTGTAATGTTACTTTATAATTAGGCAGTTGTTCAACCGACAACGATGGACGTGTGATAAGTAGGGCTAGAATGTGGAAAAAAGCTAGCAAGCTCGATTATAAGCGAGTTTTAGGGTTTCATAGCGGTGAGCGAGTAGTACTTTTATCATATGTTTTGTCGATTAAAGACAAACACCGAGCAGTGAAACGATTCCTCGTGTGAATGTCCAACGATAAACTAGTTGGGACATCTCTTTTATTAACATGGAGTGTATAACTATTGGAATTTCCATGAGCAAGAAAATAGTAAGTAATTTCCTCACCGTCTGCGGGCCAACTGCCTAACGACGAATTAAACGATTCTTCTATGGCACATTAAGTCGATAATTTGTAGACAATTGACGTGCCCGACGGTTTTATTTTAGTCTAGTCTATGCAAATGTTTATAATTCCCACGACTGTATCTATTTTATTATTTTTTGGTTTTTAGTACATTTATCTTAAACATTGCAATGTATGTATAACATAAAACCGTTTAACTTAAAAAGTTTTTTTACCTATTTTTTTACCATTTTGTTCCCACGAGTAATGGACATTTAAACCCCCAGAGGTCCAATAAAGGGGCAAGGCTATGTACAACAAGATGTGCCTGAGTCTTGAGGGGAAAACGCTAACGACATATCATTTTTATCCACCCTAATGCCATACAGTTCTCGCCGCGTTTTAACCTTTCACCTTAACTTGGGTGGTGTACCGCTAACGACGTATCATTTTTAGCCACCCTAACGCCACACAGTCCTCAACACGATACAAAATCTTGACTTGGGTGGTGGATTCAGGCTGGATTAATCAGATACCTAAATTACAGATTCAATTTCTAAATTTAAATCTTATTATTATACGCCATTTAGTCTTAAACTTTGCAATGTATGTTTAACATAAAACCGTTTAACTTAAAAAGTTTTTTTTACCTATTTTTATTTAACACTTTTTTAGATTATAATAAAAAGTACTGGACCGATTTTAATAATTCTTTACGCAGTGCGTCTGACTCGCGAGTCATCTGTGTACGTGTTGACTCGCCGCGTCACAGCAAAATATCAAACTAGTTTTGATTTTCTTGAGTCATGCCAGAGTCATATCGGTGTAACTACTACATGCACATTTTCACTAATGCACCTAAACTGACTATTGAATTAGACGCATCGTGTATAAACCCTATTATAGTTTCTGAAATATGGATTAGTCAATTTGAAAATTTTAAATTTTTTACGAAAATCTGACTTTGTCAGGCAATATCTTTAAAACCAACTGTTTGACCTTTAGATTTACTCATTTACGTGAAGCCCCATTCAATTGGCAAAAAGATAAGCTATCAACGAAGAAAATTCAATGCCACTATACGGGACTAATAAACGTCACCGAAATTTGTCAAGATCGGACCACTATAATATATGCATAGCTCCCATACAACCGATTGTTCAGATATGGACATTTTGGGTTATAAATTCTCCATTTAAATCATGAAACTTTTTTCTAGTGAATCTTTGCATAAATAACTCACAGAATTGAAAGTATAAATTAAACAATTTCAGACTATGCAACTTTTCATTTCCCCATTCATGAAAGGTATGAAGTCTTCGATACGGCCGAAGACAGCTGCGCTCTTATTTTGGTTTATATTGACACTATCATCATGTTAAATAAACCAAATTCCAAATGACATTTAGGAATAAAATTTTATGTTGGAATCATCTTGTATATTTTAAAATTGCTTCATGTTGTATCAACAATAAAATTTGGTTGAATTTACCAAATTTTCAGATGACATTTACAAAGCCAAAATCATGTTTCTAATAGAGCTCTTAATTCTATTCGAATAATTCGATTAATCGATTACACTGGATCACAAAATGAAATTTTTTGTCTGTACTTTGGACGTGACTATCCTATCTATATGTAAAATCGGTCGCTGATTCCAAAAATCGGATTCATTTTTAATTCTATGGGAAGGTTTTTGAGATATCGACAATTTACCGTTATTTGGCTAATGGCTCCACTTAATCCTGTATATCTCTTATCTTATAGTTTCGAGTTCGATATGGACTCGAGAAAAATCAATTCTCGCAATAGCATTTTCTTATTTTGTTAAACCCTGGTTTGCACGAAAAAATTCTCTATTAGTTTTAAATTTACCATTTAATCCTCCGCTCAAGAAACTCAAAAGATAGGATGACATCGTTGCTAATTCGAGGCGGATACGTAAAATGTATTCGCTATTAAACTTAAATCTGGCGTGCATCACTAATGACAAATGACTGGCCTGGAATTCGGATTCGCTGATCTATAGTCGCGAAGGATCGCCATGATAATATAACCAGAGAACCTAACTCTTCTCGAAGCGAATCCATTGTGTTTATTGGGTTTATAATAATAAGCGCTTCATGAACGATAATGACGCTACAGTATAAATGGGTTTCAGTGTGAAATAAAATATGTAAAAATAACAAAAAACAATAGGCAGACTGTTGCTTTTGCGTAATAATTGTAATAAAAAATTTCTAAAAATCGAACACATTCAAATTTTATATACATATGTGTATGTAAATATTTCAACATTCGAATAATCGTTCAATTATTCGAATAATCGACATTGAACAATTATTCGAATTCGTCTAACCGAATTTTGAAAATCGATTATCATGGTATTCGAATAATTCGAAAATTTTATTTTATTTGAAAAAATTGTTGCTTTTCTATGTGTAAATATCGATCGTGTTATATTTACATGAATCGTGTTGATGTTTTTTTTGGGTGTATGTATTTTCTTAGCCTTTTTATTTTATATTTCTTATACATGTTCAAACATCACATAGTCACATTCTATTAAGTTAAATTTATTTTTACACATACGAACATCTTATATACATATATACACTAGGCATATAACTTTTTACAATTTTTGCAAATATGAAAAACGGCATACCATAGTCGAATAGAGCACAAAAAAGTATGAACCCCACTATTTTTTTTTTGCGAAATTGCAAAAAAGTTTCCGCGCAAAACGAAATTACTTTTTTATCAGAACTGCTGAAAAAAAAAAAAAGTTTTGTCATCTGCGCAGAGCGTGCAATTAAAATTGTGCAAAACATTTTACCATTGTGTAAATCATTACTTTAAACTTAAAACTTATTTCATATAACAATTGACAAAAATGTAAAAATAAAAATATTAAAAAAAATTTAAAAAAATCTGACGTTTTTTAGAAATCCATTTTTGCGCGGAACGTTTTTGAACCGAAATCACCTAAAAAAGTGATATTCATTACTTATTCAATATTTGCCACCACGTGGTGGTATGCCAAATTTTTCGTAAAAATTTCTTATATGCCTAATGTACAGCCCAGTGCAAAAATGCGTTATATTATTTTCTAGCGCAAAAACAAACTATCGTACAAACAAAAGGCGCGAAAACTCGAAGCGCAAAAACATGCCGACAAAGCTTTTTAGTTCCTTTTTGTCCTTTTATCTTAGGGGAAAAACGAACTAAAAAGTTTTGTCGGCATGTTGTTGCGCTTCGAGTTTTCGCGTCTTTTGTTTGTACGATAGTTCGTTTTTGCGCTAGAAAATAATATAACGCATTTTTGCACTGGGGTGTACATATGTACATATGTATACTCTGAAAAAAAAAAAAGCGCTGTAAACCGAAAGACATTTGCAGTTAAATTATCAGCTTACTGGGCCATTTTGATTTTTACGGAGCGCGCATAAAGCCAGTGGTTTATACTTGAAAATTCCATTCCATTCGTTCCACATTTGAGATGGGTTTGATAAAATGAAATTCTCAATTTGAGAAATAGCCCGAAACCCATATTTAAAATGAGCCTTTGTATACCGCGTTCTGACCGACATCGAAAACTCTTTGACTATTACAATCCACATATGTGGACTCAATACCGATCTGAGACCGATAATTTTGTTTTCGATCTTGTTTCATTGACACTTGAGACATCACAATCCACTTAAATAAATAACCCTTTATTGGACCACATTTTATTTTGAGTGGAAGCAATATTTTTCATGAGAGCCAAAAAACTTTTTTTCTTTACAAGCAATGATATGGCAAAAGGCCACATACGATGGCTATGAAGTGTTAATTTTGATGATCTAATGTGCTGTGTTCCTTTTAATTTGTTTTGCAATTTCTAAATAAAAATAGACTCCCTGAAGAAGATGATGATAACGCCGAACTGCGTAGGAGAATAAAGGAACTTCACTGTTTGCTTTTTTCACAACCGGCCTAAAAGCTCTTAATCAGCTAGTTAAAAAGATTAAACACAAAGAATTTAAAGTCATTAATTCATATGTATCTATATACGTACACGTTTATATACATATACATATTTATGTTAAAACGTTTTTCTTAATTTTTTGCGAATTGAATGTTTTAAAAAATGAATTTTGGAGATGATTGTGCAATTTGCCGAAATAATATGCGCTACAAAAGCGTGACAAAGTTAATCAGCTGTTTGCATATGTTCCATACCTAGGGTTGCCAGATACCTTTCCCGAAAAAATCAGTATATCGCGTTCCAAAAAAACAAACAAACAAAAAAACAATATATGCGGAGAAAATTGTCTTCATTACTGGCATTTTATTTTTGTTTCCGTATCATTAACTGTCAATCATGTTTCTATGATTTTTTTTTAACGTTCGCGTTACTTCCTCCTTCCTAAGTGTTTTATGGTTATGCCGTGGTTATGCTTACGAGCAAAAGACCGATGAAATTCGGACACATTTTCGTCATCGGTGAGAGGTGGTTACGCTTAAATCAATGATTAGAGTGCACATACACAACATAACACATTATTACCCCGAAACCTCGGCGTGCTGGGTGCTTGTTTCACCCAGCAAATTTGATCGATGTGAGAGTCCAAAAATTCTCACTCGTCGGAGTGCACAACAACAATTACACGTTGCTCGTCGAGTATTGTCGTAAGCATAACCACGGCATTACAAACGTCAAATGAAAACAGTTGGAAAATTAAAAACAGCATGGTGATAAAAATGAATTTTTTTTAGTATCGGCTAAAAATCAGTACAAATCAGTACAAAATCCAAAAAATCAGTATTTCTTAAGGTTTTTAAAACCATCAGTACGGAGCACGAAAAATCAGTATTGTACTGATCAAATCAGTACATCTGGCAACCCTATCCATACCCAATGCGTGGATATATAGTTTTGTTAAATTAGATTTTTTTGTTGGAATATATAATGCATATTTAAAACTGCGTTGTCCACGTAAATGCATAAATATATATATGAATATAAACCTGTATTATCTCTTTAATAAAATTGAATTTTCAATACCGTATTTGATCTCATTATAAATTTACATTTTCTCGTTTTGAATTTACTTATTCACGTTTTGAATTTATGTTTTCTCAATACGAATTTACAGGCCCGACGAGAGGGGGGGGGCTGAGGGGGTCAATTGCCCCGGGCCCGGGCTTTAGAGGGCCCGGGAATCTCAAACTGATATCCAAGTTTTTGCTACAGAAAATAAACAAACAACACCTTTAATCACCTTTCGTAGATAGCAATCATTTTAAATTTCAACAAATTTTAGAAATCTCTTAACGTGTCTGCATCCCACTTAAGGAATTGTTGGTTTTTGGCGTCGACTTTGCAGCATAAATTTGAATTCGTTTTCTGTTGCAACAGAAAAATTCGGTATGATGCAAATTCTTATACAGCGATATGGGTATATCCTGGGCGTTTCGGACGATATGTTCGCACGATTTTTTGAACTTTTGAGGCAGAAATATCGCGAAATATTGTATCGTTTTATGATAAAAGGAAAGATTTAGGTCACAGCTGATGACTAAAGTATGTTACCGACAGAAATTTAGTTTAATGCCTCTGTGTAAGCCACTTAAACTGCGTTCCGGACGCTACAAAAACACGTCCATATTTTAAAAGTAGCTAAAACTTATGTATTAATGTATAGATAAATTAAAGTTCGTAACTATATATTCATTGAATTTTGATTTTGAGAATTTGTTCATTTAGTATAGGGGCCCGTAGTTATTTTGACCCCGGGCCCGGATTTTCTCTCGGCGGCCCTGCGAATTTATATTTCTCAATATCAACTTATAAGGTTTGTTTACTGAGCTGCTCTAGGTTACTCTAGATTTGGGATGGGCAAAAGTTGCCCATTTGCCCTCAAAAATTCTGCCAGCTGAGACTTTCCTGGGTAAGAGGGGATTTCCAAACAAAGGAGGGGGACGAAAATTTGAGCGAGTTGTGTCTGTATTAGTGAGCATAATGAGAGAAAAATTATTCATTAATTGACAATTGATTTTTTTTTGTTACCCACAAAATTTTCAATTAACCCTATGTGGTCTAATATTCGCTTCGCTCCGTACTATTTATCAACAAGTAAGGAAGCCTAAGTTCGAGTGGAATCGAACATTAGATACTCAGCTGTATGCTTTTATTGTTTGTTTGCATTTAATGGAAACACGTTGTACTTTATATAAAGTGAGTGCTGCATAAAGTGGGCGTAGCCACGCCCATTTTCCAAAATTTTTATCAGTTATCCAACTAAGTATATGAATATTATTATTTGTGCAAAATTTCATTCCTTTACGAGTTCTAGTTACAAAGATTTCACGTTAAAATTTCCCAAAGGGTGTTTCAGAAATATCTTTGTTAAAAAGTAGGCGTGGTCATAAATCGATTTCAATAAATTTTTGCGTGTCTATTACCACAAGTGATAAAAGTGTACACACCAAGTTTCGTCATAATATCTCAATTATTTGTCGAGTTATGGGCTAAGAAATCTCGTATATTCCTGCTTCTAAAAGGAGGCGGTGCCACGCCCATTTTCCAAAATTTTTGTGTTTTTTGTTTTATGTCCATAGTTGGACTCCTGCCATAAAATTTCAATGATATATCTTTATATTTGACAGAGATATCGCTTAAAATGTTTTTATTAGGCCACTTTATAATACCCATATATAAAAGTGGGCGTGGTCGTCAACCGATTTTGGCAATTTTTCGTCCAAACATTTGCCTAAGTAAGTATATCACGCCTACCAAATTTCATCGATATGTCTTCAACGGTTTCTGAGTTATGACTCATAAAACTTTCAATGTTTGCCCCTTAATAAATGGGCGTGGCACCGCCCATTTTCCAAAATTTCACCATATTTCTTCATAAGGGCCTGAGCTCAATACGTGGGTAAAATTTCATCACTCCAGCTCTATTAGTTACTGAGATACAAAATTTCGGATTTTTACTATATAGGGGAGGTGGGCGTGGTCATGGTCCGATTTCGCCCATTTTCAATACCATCCGTTCTCGTCTTGATACCAACTTGCATTCCAAATTTCATCAAAATATTTCAATTTTTGCGCGAGTTATCGTGCTCACAGACGGACGGACGGACAGACGGACGGACATGGCTCAATCGATTTCTCTTTTCACCCTGATCATTTTTATATATATAAGTCTATATCTATCTCGATTATTTCATTCTGTTACAATCCACCGTTAGGAAATCAAAACTATAATACTCTGTGTACTAGTACAGCTGAGTATAAAAAAGCTTTAAAGACATAAGTGTAGATAATTTCACAAAAATCATCCATTTGCGATTAGATTTTTTACTAATGAATTAATGTTTTATCATGGTACTGATCTTTCCAACTCGCTGTACATATTATAGAAACATGTCGAAAACCTCACATAAGAATATTATGGTTAAAGTCAATAGGCTGTTTAAAATTCTAGAAATAAATACAATGGATGTGAACCTAGAATCAGTGAAACCTTAAGGTGTGATGGGAATCATTTGATTTGAAAATACTTTTGAATGTAGGAAAAAACCAAACCGAACGACCTTCGTTAGGGGGCTTAGTATATACCCGTGGTAAGGAATGCCTGTCGTAAGAGGCGACTAAAATCCACCGGCCTAGAAGGTTGATTATGGCCAAAAAACTCGTTCGCGCGACAGTCGGGCTAGTGTCAGAAGGGACTAGTACCCGAGCGTACCGGATTTATCCGGCAAAGGACTGTCACATCCCCTACACTCCCCAAAACCTTCGGGGAGTGTCTTGGTGGCTACAACAACAACAACAACAACCTTCGTGACCTACAAACCGCACCCACATAAATGTTCGGGACCCCTTCTCCATTTTTTGCTTCGTTGAACTAATTCACACTAAACATTATTTTAGATATAAATAATAAAACTTTAATGGGTTAATTTTCTGTATCTCACGAATTATTACCAGGGATGCCAACTTTCAGTTTCAGTTTAGGAATTTTTTCGGTGGATTTTGTTTAAACTTATTTAAAAATAAATTCACGCATAAATTACTTATATAATATTTAAGAAAATAAATTCTATGAAGCAGTAAAATGATCCAAAAATTTACTAATATTATAAATGTTTTAATAGCAAATTTATGTCTCGGGGCCTTGAAAATATTCAAAGATTTGGCCTTGAAATTATTTTTATTTTCTTCTGCTCTCCTCATTTATTTATTTATTTTATTTATTAATTTTACACAAAACCAATTCAGCTGTCAAACATGTTAATTACTATTTTTTATATTTTAAGAATATTCTGATATTTGGTCGTACCATACGAAAACTAGCACATTTGACTTTGGCGGACGAAAAGTAGGACTTTAAATTTTTGGCTGACGAAAAGTAGCAATAATTATATACTGTTACATTAAAATTGTTGTGGTTTGAGCGAAATTTCTGCATTTCGTTAGCCAAAAGTCAAAGTCGCGACTTTTCGTCATCCAAAAATTTAAAGTTCTTGTATTCGTCAGCCACAAAAAATCGTATACTAGTTTTCGTATGGTACCTACGACGATTTATTTTGAGCATTTTTATTGTGCATAGCAATATGTACTTATCTATGAACATACATACATATATGTACTTTAATTCGCATATACCACAGTGCACTGCCAGGAGATAAAATTTAGTATATTTTGCACATATATAATCAACAATAGTAAAACTTAAAATGCCCAAAATTGATCTCTGCAATCAGTAGCTGTGGCAACTCTTACTCAAAAGTTTTTACATTTCAAAAAACCACCCCATTTTACTATTTAAATTTTAAAAACTCTCAGTTTCGTCAAAATGGAGTGCACTGTGGGCAATATCAAACAAATTTTGTAGTCCAGAATTGTATTAGCTTCTATTTTAATTTAATTTCATATCACTTTAAAATAAGAAGTTGGAGGAGAAAATAAAATATCAACATTATAAAAATTATAACTCTTAATAATAATAATAATACACTGGCGCTATTATAACTCTGACGAGGTTTAAGCTTAAATTAAAAATAAACAGCTGAACTATGACAATATCCCAATAAAGATGGTCATAGCAGAGTCACTCTTTCGGTTTTATAGGTTGCCAAATTATCATATTTTGTATTAATTTTACATTCTTCATGACGGTGAAAAACTGTAACAAAAAATCGATCAGCTGATTAGCTTTACGGCTTAAAACCAAAATTCGTTTGTTTATTTTTTAGAAACTAAAAAAAAATTTTAAGCATAGATGCAACTACAGATGTTTCACCTTAGATCCCTCTAAGACTCATCAGCTTATGGCCGAGCTTCTCTCCCAATTCGAGGTGTGCTCCTTAACTTTTGTTTTTTCTACCAATAGGATGGACCTACAGTTTTACGCCGGCTCCTAACGGCGAATGCATTTTTTGTGAGAAACTTTTTCATGGCAGAAATACACTTGGAGGATATGTCGCCCACTGCCGAGAGGTGACCGATATTTCTAAAAACCCAATAATTGTGTTTTAATCACTTAGAAAAATTTGTTTGGTGTTTGTCCGCACTGGGGTTTGAACCCGATACCTCTGGTATAGCAGGCAACCCTCTACCCACTGTACCACAGCGGTCACTTGATGTTTTACAAAATGTGTATTAATTGAAATAAAATAAAATTGGTAAATTTTAATAAAAAATTAAGCTGAGAAATCTACTATCTGATACCAATGTAGGAGATATTATGCGACTAGCTGTAGCGAAGAAAATATCTCCTAATAAAGAGGAGCTAACGAAAAAAAGGTAACGAAAATGACATTTTTAATGTTAATTTCCTGCCATGTTTTTTCATTATTCTTTGGATTTCTTTAATATTAATATAAAATGTATGTATTAAAATCAGTTAATTCCAAATGTGAATTAACAAAATATTTTTATTTTGAAATAAAAAATGTTTATTTTATATCGTCGTACCATACGAAAACTAACATATTTAAAATTTCTGGCGAAAGCTATCAATAAAAAAATTCTGTACGAAAAGTAGAACATTTGACTTTTGGCCGACGAAAAGTAATAAAATCGAGTTTTGGCTGACGAAAAGTAATAAAATCGACTTTTGGCTGACGAAAAGTATCAGTAATTATATACTGTTTTTACATTAAAATTGTTGTTGTTTAAACGAAATTAATAGTTTACGTCAGCCAAAAGTGGATTTTATTACTTTTCGTCAGCCAAAACTCGATTTTATTACTTTTCGTCGGCCAAAACTTGAACTTTTTACTTTTCGTCAGCCACAAAAAATCTGATGTTAGTTTTCGTATGGTACGACGATATTAACAATATTTTATTGACTTTGTCACACTGTGCTCATTCTTATATCCATGATACAAATATGTACTACTAGACAGGTACGTATTCGGGGGGTTTTCTGGGGGTTACATCCCCTCAGAAATTTAGGGACTTCCACATTAATTTTTAATACTAATGAAAATTGAATGTGGTATTAGAATAATAGTTAAGAAGAACGCGCAAAATCGCGGAAAAATTAAATTTTACATTGTCAAATATTTACTAATTTTCATTGTTAATTCGGAAGGCTATCTGGATAAAGATTATTTAGAAACATTCTAGTAGATTAAATAGAGAAGCTATACCCCAAAAAGGCTATACCTGAAAAATCGGTCGTAGGGCAGCTATATGTTATAGTGGTCCGATGTCGACAATTTTAGTCACATTATTTGGGTCAGTATGGGTACCAATTCTGCAAAGTTTCTTGTCCCTAGCTTTTCAAATGGAGAAGTTACTTATACCCCAAAATCTATAATCTGAACAATCTGTTGTATGGGAGCTATATACTACCGACAAATGATCATCTAGTCATAAAAATATATCCATATACCGAATTTCTCAAATATGTCTGGAGAAATACTCCTTGAGTTTGAAAATTTAATTTTTAGTCACACCTTTCTACGGAATTGCCCACATATGTATATATTAATAGATATGTATATATTGGATATTGTTAGTCTTTTTCGCCTTTTAAGCACTGATTATTATTTTAGTAAATATAAAACATATGTAGATATAAATATGGTGAACATAGATATTCGAAAAAAATCAAGGGCTCCCCCCGAAATATTTTTTTGGTGGCCTTACACTCAGCAAAAAACGCACGTAAATCTGACTATTTACACCTTGATTTGACTATTTTTACCAATGGTTTTGCGCCTAGGATGAAAATAGTGATTCTGACTACGTTGCACTTCATACCATCATAATAAATATTAAGTAGTTAAAATGAAGATTAACCATACTAAACTTGAAGTGTTGTCATAGTAAAAACAACTATGAAAAATAGTTGTCCTAAATATGTTGAAAAATGCAGCATATTCAAATTGAATATTTTTATAGTCAAGTTAAAGTTACAACATAGTTGTTTTAAAAAATGTTCATATTGAAGTTCAATATGTTTTTATTCAACTCTAAGAGACAGCATATTTGTTTTAAATATATTTCATATTGAATTTAACTATGTGTCTAAACTTTGTGTGTACATACATATGTGCTTTTTTAAACCCTTTTATGTATTCACGTGGGGGGAGCGCTGTAGCTCCAAGGTTCGGCGAGAGTGCCAACCTCTGGGGTACGAAAAATGGCTTTAAATAAGCCAACTCATTTCCCTTGTGGAAAATGAGTTATATTTTAGTTGCTCAATCATGCTATATAGCTCGAACAATGTATAAACCATCTAAGAATTACCGAAATTTGAAAAGCCGCATTCAAATGAAGGAACGAAAATCTACACAGCATAAATTTTTTTTCTGTGCTGAATATTTAAGTTTACTATGAACCATATTCAAGTTGAAGCATCAACAGTAGTTAAAATAAATATGTTTCATCTTGAAGATGACTATTACAAATTTTATAATGACAGGTGTTAATACTTGTCCAGTTGGATTAGTATTTACTAGTCAACTCAAAGTTTTTCATATTTAAGTTGAATATCTTTCATACTTGAACGGTTGAAATAATATGTTTATATTCAGATCAAGTTGTTTCATAATCATATTTCCGTGTTTTCATAGTAAAAAAGCGAATAGTAAAGCTGAATATTTTCATAGTCATTTTTACGATGCGGGTTTTCTCTGAGTGTATTTGGTTTTTGAAGTTTGACTATAAAAATTTCTTTTGAGAGTCAAGCAAACATAAAGTGACACAACTCAAATTTTTTAAATCGAGTTTTTTGCATAAATGGGTGCACAGAACATATTTGTAGTGATTGAGAAGAGAAAACATTTCAATAAGTGTCTCTTTTGACCAAAAAATTACCATTTTACGTGGCCTTTTGCCGTACCATTGCTTACAAAGAAAAAAGTTTTTTGGCTCTCCTTAAAATTATTGAATTTTGAGTTGTGTCACTTTATGATTTAGGGTGCGATATAGTCTTTAAATACCCGCCTGTTGGATTCCATTGCAAGGAAAACCTAAAACATATTCGTTTGAATAATGAAAAAACATATAATGTATGGCGCCCCTATACATGTTGTTTCATTATTCAAGCGATGATAGATGGAGAAATATCTAGCTAAGTTATTCATTTATACATATGTACATACATATATAAATGTATTAGGGACCCAGTATATTGACCAATATATGAGGATGGTATAAATATTTGAATCGATTTAAATATTTTAAATGATTTCTCATACAGCCTTCAATTTTACAGCTCCATTTAGCATGCCGGTAAGTATATTTTCGTTTCACAATTTCTTTTTCCACTTATTGGATAGATAAATTTATGAAGTTATATGCAATTAAATCTTTCGCTGTCATATTGTTTTTTTGTTATGGTTTCATTTTTTGTTCAAATCGAAATAAAAAGTTAGAAAAATTAACAATTGCTACCTCCAATATTATTCAGTATAATGCGCAACAAATACATATACATACATATATACATACATCAGGGCCCTGTAGGATGTCGGAGTGGACTTAGTATACTCCTTAAACTAGACTGTAAGTGATTGTAACTGGTTCGAAATTTGGTCCAATCCCATGTAAAATTCTAATTACATTTAACATTGCATGTCCTAGGTCGAAGTCAATTGTCCCTATCTGCATTACATTCGGACCAGCTTTAGGTCGATTGGACATTTGTGCATTACAGTCGGAATATACTTTTTATACTCAGCTGTACTAGTACACAGAGTATTATAGTTTTGATTTCCTAACGGTGGATTGTAACAGAATGAAATAATCGAGATAGATATAGACTTATATATATCAAAATGATCAGGGTGAAAAGAGAAATCGATTGAGCCATGTCCGTCCGTCTGTCCGTCTATGAGCACGATAACTCGCGCAAAAATTGAGATATTTTGATGAAATTTGAAATGTAAGTTGGTATCAAGACAGGAACGGATGGTATTGAAAATGGGCGAAATCGGACCATGACCACGCCCACCTCCCCTATATGGTAAAAATCGGAAATTTTGTATCTCAGTCACTAATAGAGCTAGAGTGATAAAATTTTACACACGTATTGAGCTCAGGCCCTTATGAAGAAATATGGTGAAATTTTGGAAAACGGGCGGTGCCACGCCCACTTATTAAGGGGCAAACATTGAAAGTTTTATGAGTCATAACTCAGAAACCGTTGAAGATATATCGATGAAATTTGGTAGGCGTGATATACTTACTTAGGCAAATGTTTGGACGAAAAATTGCCAAAATCGGTTGACGACCACGCCCACTTTTATATATGGGTATTATAAAGTGACCTAATAAAAGCATTTTAAGCGATATCTCTGTCAAATATAAAGATATATCATTGAAATTTTATGGAAGGTGTCCAACTATGGACTTAAAACAAAAAATACAAAAATTTTGGAAAATGGGCGTGGCACCGCCTCCTTTTAGAAGCAGGAATATACGAGATTTCTGAGCCCATAACTCGACAAATAATCGATATATTATGACGAAACTTTGTCTATACACTTTCACTACTTGTAGTAATACATGTTGAAAATTTTAGCGAAATCGGTTGACGACCACGCCCACTTTTATATATGGGTATCATAAAGTGGCCTAATAAAAACATTTTAAGCGATATCTTTGTCAAATATAAAGATAATTCATTGAAATTTTGTGGCATGAGTTCTACAATAGATCGGAACGAAAAAATAGAAAAATTTCGGAAAATGGGCGTGGCACCGCCTCTTTTCAGACAAAGGAATCAACGAGATTTCGGAGCCCATAACTCGACAAATAATTGAGATATTATGACGAAACTTGGTTTATACACTTTTATAACTTGTGTTAATAGACACGCAAAAATTTATTGAAATCGGTTTATGACCACGCCTACTTTTTAACAAAGATATTTCTGGAACACCCTTTGGGAATTTGTAACAAGACTTCTTTGTAACTAGAAGTCATAAAGGAATGAAATTTTGCACAAAGAATAATATTCATATGCTTAGTTGGATGACTGATAAAAATGTTGAAAATGGGCGTGGCTACGCCCACTTTATGCGGCACTCGCTTTATATAAAATACACCCTATATCGAACAAACGCAAACAAACAATGAAAGCATACAGCTGAGTATCTAATGTTCGATTCCACTCGAACTTAGGCTTCCTTACTTGTTCTATATACATTGGTCTAGAGTCTAGACCATAGTTGCCCAAGCCCTATACTCGCATACACATTTTGTTTTTGTAGTGCTCGTAGGTATTGAACTTCACTCGCCTATACACTTTCATAAGAAATTTGTGTATATGGCGAGCATAGGCGAGCATAGGAAAACAAAATTTGTATACTCCCGAAACATTTCTATGGAAACACAAAAACAATTTTTTATTTTGATTCGAACAGGTCCAACCCAGTAATGAAAAAATGAAATGTGGAATATATACGTATATACATATGTATATTAATTTGATTCGTTCATATTTTCGAGAATGTTATCTATGTCTATTTCAACATTTGTGGTTGATAGTTGCAAAACTGACTCGAGGTGTTTGTCTGAGATCCGGTTTCTGTGTTTTGATTTTACAATTTTTAATTTTGAAAATACACTTTCACATTTATACGTACTAAAAACATTGACGAAAGTTTTAAAATAAACGCTCGGAGGCAAAGATATTTAACTTTGTCACACTAATAATTAATTAATTATTTATTTATATATTTTGAAAAATTTAGAGGAGGGCATTGAAAATTAATTAAAAAATTCAGTAATAGTAGCCAAAATCCATAAATCTCGTATTAAAGATATTTTTTAAGCTTTCTAAAAACAATCCACTTATCAATATTAATTAATTATTTATTTATAAATATTAATATTAATTTTATTAATTAAAAATGTATACATATGTTTGTGTCCTAATTTTTTTACTGGGTTATCGAGATATCAATGAAGTTGTAGAAAACTACAAAAACAAACATATAGAAAAAAAATTTTTTTTTCTTTAAATTATGATATTGCTCGCCCGTAAGAAATGTTTGGGCATCATTGGTCTAGACCTTTTCGCATTACAATCGGAGTACACTTATGCTATAATTTAATTTATTTTATTTTATTAAACAATTGAACATTATATCTAAAAGTTAATTGAAGCAATTCATATTGCAAGGATGTAAATAAATACATGATGCAGAAAGTAAATAACAAATTATACATATGCACATGCATATATTGTTATTAGTTTTGTGACGCAATCCACACATCAGCTATAATTTCCGCGATGTCCTTTAATGATTAGACTCGGTCAACCGCCGCTGTAAGAATAAAGGCGTTAGTTTCAATAGAAAATGTGTTTTAATATATAGCTACATTGATTTCACAATACCTTTTTCCAACGGTTAAAATATTGTAATAAAAAACTAAATAATTTTCAATATCCTGCAAATTCCTCAGAAATAATGGGAAAATTTATTTTTAATAATCAACAATTTTCAGTAAGAACAGTTACCATGGTTAAAAATATTTCAAAATACAAATTACGTATAACAAACAATGCACAATGTGCATTACATTCGGACCAATTTAAGTCCAATTGACCTACCCCGCATTACATTTGGACTATTTTCGAGGCAATTGACCTGCGTAGCAATACATTGCATTAATTTTTTTAACTCTCTTTGATCTACTTACAATGCAACTATACCTAGGGCTATAATTTTAAGACAATTGTCCCCATCGTTCCTTCAGGGGGATTATCACACTAAGGCACTCTGCACACGAGGCGTATCGTCATAGACGCGTACGAGACATTTCATGTAGCGTCGATTTCTCTACGCCTCAAGATCTGCACACGAAGAGACATGAAACTTCGCTGCACAAAACAAACAAACAAATTAATAATACGGTATTTGCTTTAAATTTCGAAGCTTTAAATAGAAAAGATGAAAAATTTTAGGGAATCTTCCATTTTCTTTGATTATACACCCATTTTTTCCGATTTTTTACACAAATTTTACTGCTTTCATAAATTCCACCAAGTGGAAAAATGTAAACAAACATCTTCTTCTTCCTCTTTTCTAAGCGTAGTACGCCTAGCTACCAGCACTGCTTTACGCCAAGCGACATGTAGCCAGCATATTTTGACGAATGCATGAAGCTGACGACTCGTGTGCAGCCCTCAATTGAAATATACGTGCGCGACATCAAAGCGTACAGCTTTCGTCTGTAGTATCTAATACGCGTCTAAAGCAGTACGCTCCGTGTGCAGAGTGCCTAATACTTCCAAAAATTGTACATGTGTTAAAAGCACAAAAGTTCTTGGCTACACCCACCCAAAAGAAATTCAATCATTGCCGAAAATTAAAATTTTTAAATTAGAAATATGTATATAGAATTTTTATTATTAACTTCACAAAAAACCACAAACAAACAAAATTAAAATAAAAAAATATGAGACGAAATGCAAAATCATGATTCCTAATAAAAATATTACGTAAAAAAATTCAAACAAAAAAACCACCCATACATACATAGTAAATATCTGTGTACACAGTGAATAACTCAGCTAGACATTATGCTCTTTGCTCTTATAGATATATGCTCTTTGGTAAGTTAGAGCAGTAAATTTTGACAACTGTCAAAAAAATAAATAAATGAAATTTAGAAAAAACAAACAAAAAATGGAAAATCTGCGTATTCAAAATAAAAAATGGAAAATTGGGGACATAGAGTGTTATTGTTTTCTCAATTGTTTGCTGCATTTATGTAAAGTCGTATTGAAATGTGAATCAGTCAAATTTTTTCATATGTAATTGCTGCCTAAAAAGTGTTTCATGAGATGTTTGCTCTGAGTTGTTCTAACTTGATCTATTTGTTTTTCGACAGCTGTTCTATTTTGATCTAACTTGAGCTGGTCTACTCTATTTTTGGTCTCATTAAACAAACCTATTAATTCCCAATATGAATTTATACCAGGGACTTGTAACAAAACTCGTAACGAAACGAAACTCTCGTTTCTGGCGTTTCTGTTCCAAGAAACATTAAAGGATAGAAACTAAAGATTGTAACGTTTCAATAAGTAACAAAACCTGTAACGAAACTAAATTAATTTTGTTCCTTGTAACAGAAACAGAAACAGAAACAGAAACAAAACTCCTTTGTAACAAAAGTCGTAAAAAAACTCCGAAACGTTTCCAGCAGAAACAAAACCTGTAACGAAACTAAATTAATTTTGTTCCTTGTAACAAAATCCGTATCAGAAACAAAATTAATTTTGTTCCTTGCAACAAAAACAAAACCAGAAACGAAATTAATTTTGTTTCTCAGTGGCAAAACTATAAAAATTATTATAATACTATTTGCCGTACATTAGGATGGACTTATTATTTTTAGGTATATAATATAGTATATATGTATACCATATATATGTATGAAAAGTTTTGGGCAGGGCTTCTACAGGGAGCCCTATTCTTTATGAGGACTCGGATGATCTTGTGTGTTTCTGAGTAATATTGGTATCTAATGAAAGGTTTTGAGCTGGCCTTCTACAATATTGGTATCAAATGCAAGATGTTGAGCGGGGCTTTCGTATAGAGCTCTATTCTAGACCGGGTCTCCACATATGGGTCAAAATGAGGACCCGGATGATCCTGGAATATTTCTGAGCAATGTTGGTATCAAATGAAAGGTTTTGAGCAGGACTTCTACACGGAGCCCCGAGATATGGGTCAAACGTGGATCCGAATGATCTTGCATGTTTCTGAGCAAAACAAAACAAAACAAATCAAAATCAGAAATCAAAAATCAAAAATTAAAAATCAAAAGCCAAACACCAAAACAAACAAAACAAACAAAAACAACAAAATGTAACAGTGACAATGGCAACAAAAAATTATAAAAACGATAGTCGCATTTTAATCGATAGAAAACCAGTGAAAAAAGGAATAAGGGAAAGGGAATAAAAGTCCTATTTCGAAACTGATTACACATCAATGTTCATGAGTACTCCTTACTCACGTTTCCTTTCTTTTAACTGAACTGGAGTTAGGAAAATATGTCAAAATTTACTAAGGCGAATTTAAAAAAAAAACCCTTTTATTTTGTTTTTTTAACTAATACCTATTAGAAACTTGTTTCGGACTATAATTGGCTGCGAGAAATGATAGATTGACAGAAATGTAATAAAGCTTGATTAATTAAGCAAATACACATTTTTTAACTTCACTTAAGATATTTTTGGATTTGAACAGAGGTCGAGTTAAGTTCTTTTAGTTGGTTCCGTGGTAGAGGTAGATTAGAAGGTAGATGTAAGTGTGGAAGTAGATGTAGACATGCAAAAGCTGTGAAATTTCAAATTATACAAACATTTCCAAATGCCAAAGAATTTTCACTCGCATAGGGCGAGCTTCGTTTGTTATTTATTATAGCCAATTTTTGTTACCAATAGTGTAATAAATTTAATATGATACTGGGTAAAAGTCAACCTTGAGCGTATTTGAATAAATGTCCCTTTAAAAAATATAAGTGTCTTATTCCATACTTTAGTTGGTTGCCACAGACATACACATATATGTATGTATATAATATACCTAAAAATAACAAGTCTATCCTAATGTTCTGCAAATATAGTTTTTCTACTGAGAAATAAAATTAATTTTGTTTCTGGTTTTGTTTTTGTTGCAAGGAACAAAATTAATTTTGTTTCTGGTTTTGTTTTTGTTGCAAGGAACAAAATTAATTTTGTTTCTGATACTGGGAAACAAAATTAATTTAGTTTCGTTACGGATTTTGTTACAAGGAACAAAACTAATTTAGTTTCGTTACAGGTTTTGTTTCTGCTGGAAACGTTTCGGAGTTTTGTTACGACTTTTGTTACAAAGGAGTTTTGTTTCTGTTTCTGTTTCTGTTACAAGGAACAAAATTAATTTAGTTTCGTTACAGGTTTTGTTTCTCCTGGAAACGTTTCGGAGTTTTGTTACGACTTTTGTTACAAAGGAGTTTTGTTTCTGTTTCTGTTTCGTTACTTAGTTGTGTAACAGAAACCGAAACCGAAACGCGTTACAAGTCCCTGATTTATAATTTCCCATTAGAATTTCGGTTTTCTCATTTTGAACTTACATTTCTCAATATGAATTTACACATTGTCAATACGAATTTACATTTCTCAATACGATCTTACATATTCTCATTATGGACTTGAAAAGGTGTAGTTTTATGGTGTATTTGTTTTTTAATAAAAAAAAATATATAAAAGACTAGCTGACCCATCAGCCGTTGTTCTGCTTAAAATTTATTACTATAAAGCCTAAAGGAAAAGTCCTAGATTACCGTCTTGCTCACCATTATATCCCTATCTCTATCCCTATCTCTATCACTATCCCTATACCTATCCCTATGTCTATCCCAATCCCTATCCCTATCCCCAATCCCTAATTTCTAATCCCTAATCCCTATGTATATCCTATCCCTCCACACCTTCTAGGGTCACCCCTAGTCCACATTTTGGTCGATATCAGGGAAAACGAGTCGCATAGGGTCTTGAAAATCACCTTTTTTTGTAAATACTTACCAACACCTTTTATTTGATACCCATTTTGTAGAAAACCCGTCTGGGGTCAAACCTGGTTCATATTTCGGGAAATACCTCGAATACGGGGTCTTGTGGAATATCTCCAAAACCTTCCCGGATTCTTATACTTTTTTCGGCCATAAACCATGTCGAGCTCAATCGAAAACTACGTGCAAAATTTCATTTAATTCAGTCCAGCCGTTCTGAAGTTTTAGCGTCAGGGAGGAAAACGCGACTTATTTTTAAACGGTTTTATTTAGCTCACCCCGTTTGTTTTTTTTTTATTTATTATTTATTCTTGGGTCAAATTTAGTAATTCAAATTTCACCCTCTTCCTGTCAACCGATTAATCTGAAATTTTGTACGCATGTATAACCCCGATGACAATGCAATATTATGAAAAAAAATTCCGATAGGTGGCGCGTGGGTCGCTATATTTACAAAAATCGCATTTATGGTCCGATTTGGCTGAAATTCGGAACATGTATTACTACCTTGAAAATAAATATTTTCTTTAAAAAAAAAATCCGCTAGGTGGCGCGTGGGTCGCTATATTTACAAAAATCGCATTTATGGTCCGATTTGGCTGAAATTCGGAACATGTATTACTACCTTGAAAGGAAATATTTTCCTAAAAAAAACTTCCGATAGGTGGAGCTGAGATCGGGGTAATTAAAACTGAAAATCCTAATTATGGACCGATTTGGCTGATATTTAGCATGTGCATTACTTAAATAATTTACAAATGTTTAAAAAAAAATTGGAGCCGCTAGGTGGCGCGTGAGTCGCCCTATTTAAATAAAAATAGGTAAAAAAACTTTTTAAGTTAAACGGTTTTATGTTAAACATACATTGCAAAGTTTAAGACTAAATGGCGTATAATAATAAGATTTAAATTTAGAAATTGAATCTGTAATTTAGGTATCTGATTAATCCAGCCTGAATCCACCACCCAAGTCAAGATTTTGTATCGTGTTGAGGACTGTGTGGCGTTAGGGTGGCTAAAAATGATACGTCGTACACCACCCAAGTTAAGGTGAAAGATTAAAACGCGCCGAGAACTGTATGGCATTAGGGTGGATAAAAATGATATGTCGTTAGCGTTTTCCCCTCAAGACTCAGGCGCATCTTGTTGTACATAGCCTTGCCCCTTTATTGGACCTCTGGGGGTTTAAATGTCCATTACTCGTGGGAACAAAATGGTAAAAAAATAGGTAAAAAAACTTTTTAAGTTAAACGGTTTTATGTTATACATACATTGCAATGTTTAAGATAAATGTACTAAAAACCAAAAAATAATAAAATAGATACAGTCGTGGGAATTATAAACATTTGCATAGAATAGACTAAAATAAAATCGTGGGGCACGTCAATTGTCTACAATCGTTGATTAAAATGTTTGTTTTGTAATGTTACTTTATAATTAGGCAGTTGTTCAACCGACAACGATGGACGTGTGATAAGTAGGGCTAGAATGTGGAAAAAAGCTAGCAAGCTCGATTATAAGCGAGTTTTAGGGTTTCATAGTGGTGAGCGAGTAGTACTTTTATCATATGTTTTGTCGATTAAAGACAAACTACGAGCAGTGAAACGATTCCTCGTGTGAATGTCCAACGATAAACTAGTTGAAACATCTCTTTTATTAACCTGGAGTGTATAACTATTGGAATTTCCATGAGCAAGAAAATAGTAAGTAATTTCCTCACCGTCTGCGGGCCAACTGCCTAACGACGAATTAAACGATTCTTCTATCGCACATTAAGTCGATAATTTGTAGACAATTGACGTGCCCCACGGTTTTATTTTAGTCTAGTCTATGCAAATGTTTATAATTCCCACGACTGTATCTATTTTATTATTTTTTGGTTTTTAGTACATTTATCTTAAACATTGCAATGTATGTATAACATAAAACCGTTTAACTTAAAAAGTTTTTTTACCTATTTTTTTATATAATGGAATATGTATTATCCAAGAAATATAGCACAAAAAGCGTGTTTTTCCTGTTTCGACATGAATACCTCAGAAACTAGAACCAATTTGAAAATTCTGACTCCAGATTCAGACGCAGCACTCTGAAATCCATTAGGAAAATATAAATAGTTCCATTTGGTGTATACCTAAACATTTTTTGAAATGCGATTTTTTTGTGATTTTGTGTACTGTATTTTATTTATATTTTAAAAATGTATGCACTAATCAAAATTGAGCAGAGTAATAGCAAAATATTGAAATTGCAAAAATACCGTTATATGGGAGGAGGTGTATTTGTGGGCCATTTTTGGTCAGATTTTCGCAGTTTACTACTTTCAATTAAGAAAGCTTAAGTTCCGAGTTTCCAGTATCTAGCTCAATTATTATTATTTTTGACCGCGTTTGTATGTAGGTGCCCTACTGTGAGACGGCGGACGGTCATGGCTAAATCAATTTCTTTTTTTTCACCCTGATCATTTTGATCTAGGTATACACTGAGAAAAAAACGTTGTAAATCTAAAGACTTTCGCTGTTAAATCAACTACTTTCCGCAGTTTAAATGTGCCCAACAACGCTCCGTTGTTATTTCAAAGGTGCGAGCGTTGTTGATTTAAGTCAATAACGGACATTGTTGGAAAAAATTTTCACCTAAAAATAAATTTTTGTTTGCATTTTACTCTTCATCTTCTCTCCACCCCGGTCCCAACTGCAAATATGTAGCCTCCGCTTGTTCTCCTATTCTTCTCTCCTTCTTATCATTCACTGGTTGCTATCTTTATTTCTTATTCTGATTTTTCTTATTTATTTTATATTCTCCTCCGGATTCAAACCATGACATCAACCTGAAATTCTATCCAATCATCACATAGTGGAACATTCAACATTATATTGAATTGTAGTAACCTATTTATACTTCCATTTCCTAAAAAGGAATCCATGAATTATTTGAATCATTGTAAAAAAAAATTTAAAAAAAATTGTTCTCATTAGTTTTGTTTACAACGGAAATTGTTGAGTCAAATACTTTTGCCTTTAAATCAACAACGGGGAGAAAATTGTTGCTAAAAATAAACTTTTGTTTGGATTTTTCTCTTCATCTTCTCTCCATCATAATTTTTTTTTTGTTGGTTTTCTCACAAAAAAATATTTTCTCACAAAAATTTTTTAAAAGCAAGCAAGTTTTTGAAACAACAACGGCCGTTTTTGAATAAATTGTTGGATCAAAAACTTTGCTGTAAAAACAAATACTTTTGCTGTTGAATCAAAGACGGAGATTCAACAGCCGAAAGTTGTTGGTTTAACTACGGGTATTTTTTTCCGAGTATAAATTAAATCTATCTCGATCATTTTAAGCTCTTACATACCACGGTCATGTGATCAGAAATATATATAATACTCTGGGTACTACGTACAACTGAGTATAATAAGCCAATATGACTTTCCACTTATGAACGTGTTTCACTTGTGCTTGACCCTGGCATTAGTGAGCACGCGGTAAAAATTCCGAGTTAATACATGCTTGTATACTGTGAGATACACTACAAAAACTTGAAAGTGTAGAAAGAAGGCTTCAAATGCGATTCTACGCTTTGTGCTGATTGTATTCGAAATGGAATTTGCATTTATGTTAGCCATGGGTAATGGCGCAATTTTTTTGGCGCTGATACAATAACTCCAGCGCCACTCGTGGCGCCAACTCACGGTACTGGCGCAATAACACCTTTAGCGCAATTGTCATGGAATAATCGATAAATAACATTTTTTCGCTTGTTACTGTTTACCATCCCCGTTTTATTTCTTTTGGCGCAATTCTGCTTACATATACGAGGGCACAATTAATTTTAATTTTCATAATCATTTGGAAACATATTCCGTATATTTGTGAAAATATGCTGGAAATTAGAGTCACATAGATCACTATCAAGCATACATAATTGTGACGGTGTCATAAGTATACATATACTATGGTGCTGTTATTGGCGTTGTGGTTGCGCCATTTTACACTAGCGCTATATTGGTGCTGGTGTTAGCGCACGAAATTGAGTCGGTTTTATATTGCAAAATTGAGTTGGCGCAAAATTGAGTTGGCGCTATATTGGGTTGACGCTATATTGAGTTGGCGCTATATTGAGTTGGCGCATTTTCCAAATCGGTGTTAGCGCAATAACGCCAGGGTTGGTGTTAGCGCAATTGCGCCGCGCAGCGCAGTGTTACCCATTCCTAATTTATGTTGCAGTGGTTACAGCTATTTTTTTGACGTGCCACGCGAATAACACGCAAATTAAACATACATACATACATATGTACACACACTCGTAAATGTGAACACATTTTGCTTTCTATGTATTTTTATACTCAGCTGTACTAGTACACAGAGTATTATAGTTTTAATCACATAACGGTGGATTGTAACAGAATGAAATAATCGAGATAGATATAGACTTATATATATCAAAATGATCAGGGTGAAAAGAGAAATCGATTGAGCCATGTCCGTCCGTCCGTCCGTCTGTAAACACTCTAACTCGCGCAAAAATTGAGATATTTTGATGAAATTTGGAATGCAAGTTGGTACCGACACTGGGACGGTTCGTATTGAAAATGGGCGAAATCGGACCATGACCACGCCCACTTTTCCTATATAGAAAAAATCGGAAATTTGGTATCTCAGCCACTAATATAGCTAGAGTGATGAAATTTTACCCACGTGTTGAGCTCAGGCCCGTAAGAAGAAATTTGATGGAATTTTGGAAAATGGGCGGTGCCACGCCCACTTATTAAGGAGCAAACATTGAAAGCTTTATGAGTCATAACTCAGAAACTGTTGAAGATATATCGATGAAATTTGGTACGCGTGATATACTTACATAGGCAAATGTTTGGACGAAAAATTGTCAAAATCGGTTGACGGCCACGCCCACTTTTATATATGGGTATTATAAGGTGACCTAATAAAAACATTTTAAGCGATATCTCTGTCAAATATAAAGATATATCATTGAAATTTTATGCCAGGAGTCCACCTGCGGACATACAACGATAAACACAAAAATTTTGGAAAATGGGCGTGGCACCGCCTCTTTTTAGAAGATGGAATATACGAGATTTCTGAGCCCATAACTCGACAAATAATTGATATATAATGACGAAACTTGGTGTGTACACTTTTATTACTTGTGGTAATACATGTTGAAAATTTTGGCGAAATCGGTTGACGACCACGCCCACTTTTATATATGGGTATTATAAAGTGGCCTAATAAAAACATTTTAAGCGATATTTTTGTCAAATATAAAGATAATTCATTGAAATTTTGTGGCAAGAGTTCCACAATAGACCGGAAACAAAAAATAGACAAATTTTGGAAAATGGGCGTGGCACCGCCTCTTTTTAGACAAAGGAATATACGAGATTTCTTAGCCTATAACTCGACAAATAATTGAGATATTATGAGGAAACTTGGTTTATATACTTTTATAACTTGTGTTAATAGACACGCAAAAATTTATTGAAATCGGTTTATGACCACGCCTACTTTTTAAGAAAGATATTTCTGGAACACCCTTTGGGAATTTGTAACGTGACATCTTTGTAACTAGAAGTCATAAAGGAATGAAATTTTGCACAAAGAATAATATTCATATGCTTAGTTGGATGACTGATAAAAATGTTGAAAATGGGCGCGGCTACGCCTACTTTATGCAGCAATTGCTTTATATAAAGTACCTACACCGTGTTTCCATCAAACGCAAACAAACAATGAAAGCATACAGCTGAGTATCTAATGTTCGATTCCACTCGAACTTAGGCTTCCTTGCTTGTTATTTGTTGATTTCGCTTGTACAAAAAATAATCTATCGGCTTTTCTGATGGATAATGGCATTAAAGTATTAGCTTTTGGACATTCAATGCAGCGATGGGTTTCAATGGCTTTATTTTCTTTTGGTGGCCGCTGTGGTGCAGAGGGTAGAGTGCTCGCCTGCTATGCCAGAGGTCTCGGGTTCAAACCACGGTCCGAGCAAAACACCAAAACAATTTTTCTAATTAGTAAAAATCCAATTATTGGGTTTTTTAAGAGCAGCGGTCACCTCTCGGCAGTGGGCGGCATACCCTCCGAGAGTATTTCTGCCATGAAAAAGCTTCTCACAAAAAATGCATTCGCCGTTCGGAGCCGGCTTTAAACTGTAGGTCCACCCAATTAGTAGGAAAAACAAAAAAAAGGAGCACACCTCGAATTGGGAGAGAAGCTCGGCCATAAAAACTCGTCAGAGTTATAATAGCGCCATTGTATTATTATATTATTATTATATTATTTTCTTTTAACCCCTAATTAGTCGCGTGACTAGGCTCTAAAAATAGGCATTTTTGAACGTAATCTCTTAATACCCAGCCATTTCTTCAGTTTTGAACACAGGAAATAATCGGAGGGGGATAAATCTGGAGAATACAGTGAGGTAACAATTCGTAGCCCGTAACTTTTATCATGGTGACTACACACGTGTGTGGTCGTGCAGTTTTCCTGATGAAACAGATTTTTTTCTCCTTTAAAGCTCAAATTAGTTATGCAGTAACAGTATGGTTATAAAACAGCTGATCAACCAACCTTATCGGAAACAATGTATGTATTTGATTAATGATTCGCTAGTCGGTAACACTATCGGTAACAACCAAATGAATTTTGGTTTTCAGCCGTAACGCTAACCATCTGATCGATTATTTGTTTCAGTTGTTCACTGTCATAACCCAATAATAATATATATGGTCGCAGCAATCAAAAGAGAACACGCAATTAGCGTTAATACAAAATATGATAATTTCGCAACCTAAAAAACCAAAAGAAGAAGAGCGACTCTATTGCATGGTCACCTTTATTGGGATATGATCACGTTCAGCTGTTTACTGTTACTGCTGTTACTGTTATGGAAATGAAGTTAACGCATAACTAATTGAGCCCTTAAGTTGTTACCCGATTACGTATGTATATTAGAGTGTAAGCAATAGCGGCAGCCATCGCGCGGATAGCTTTTTCATGCAAGATGTAATGTATTCGGTCAGTTGAGATGCCTATGCAGATCTACCGAATCTTTCTGAAGAAACAGCTATTGTTTGTTTTATATAAGATTATTTTCATTGTCTTAAAGCTTCATTAATTGCAAGCAGGTATATTTTTTGGGCCCGATTTACCTCCTTGTTAAATTATCTGTAAAACCAATTTTTCATGGCGGTTTTACAAGAACAATTTTTAAAATATTTTTTGTATGACGACCTGCTATATTTTATACGGAAAATATCTGTTTATGTTTCAACCATTTGTATTTTAAACGGAACGAATTTTTAACATCCTAATTTTGGTTTTTCCTACACCTATGGTCAAAACGATAGTGATAGCTTATCGATTTCTGTTTTATTCAATGATTCAAATTCCGAAAGATGTATTTTCCTGGGCAAATGAGTCTTTACCGAACATTGTTTGCTGGTTTGCTACAAACGAGGAATACGAAATGGAAGAAAAGGACTAGAAGATCGTTTTAAAAAGTTATTAGCTGTTAAGGGTACAGTAAAACTCCACTGTATAGTTCAAGAAATAAAATAGTCGCAAAGACTTTTTCTTTATATGAAAATACCACAGAATAAATGTGATGAAATAAAATATATATGTATGTATGTATAAATATATAAAAAAATATAAAATTTCTTATTTTGCCTAAAACGCGCAATGTAGATAAGACATACTATTTCCGATTTTGTTAGTTCGTATAAATGCGTTTCATTCGTGCATTTTATTCGGCCTTGTTAATAATTTTCGTCGTAAAATGGTCCTCGTTTTCAGGAACGGCGCACGAAAGGCCATAAGATAAGTCGTTGAAAATTCATTCCGTTTAAAATGCACTTTCTCCCATACCCAGATACTTTATCTTATTTCAACAAAAAAAAAATAAAATTTTTTTTCGAATAAAATATAGCCGGTCGTCATACAAAAAAATATTTTAAAAATAGTTTTTGTATATCCTCTATTCTTTTCAAACATTGGTTTTATAGATAATTTATGGTATATTTTTAAATCCTTAATTTACTGGTATTCACGAGGTAAATCGGGCCCAAAAAATATACCTGCTTGCAATTAATGAAACTTTAAGACAATGGGTGATATTAATAAAAGCCAAGCATTTGCTTTTGCTTAAAATTTCAGACCTTTTACTCAAATTTTGAAATTTGGTTTATACAAATTAATGTCAAATTCATAAAATCTTGAGTACAAGCATTTGCTTGGTTTGTATTAATATCACCCATTGTTTCTTTTGTGATCTGTGAGACCACCCCTACCCTCCAGAAAAAGTAATTTTTTATCGGATCGTGGTTCATTATATACAAATTTTCCACTGGTTTTCAACTACAAATATGTATGTATTTCGAAAAGTATTAATATCCGATTGAAAAATTTTATACACATTTATTCATTAGCAATAAGGGGTGGGGACCTTCTCAAAATTTTCGGTGTGAATTCCATTGAACATTTTTTGGTATTATAGAAGATACAAGAACTGGTACGATTATGGAAGAACACGCATTTACATACATATATGTTTTTTCCTCGACATTTCTTTGTGTTGCCATTTTCCTGATTGTCATTTTTGACAGTAAATAGCATTTTGCAAGAATAAGTTCGTTGAGCTTTTGCCTACAAAGAGGGTAATTTTCAATTTGACATAAAATAGCATTCTGCCCAACTTTTCACCGAACAGACTTCATATCTCCGAAAAAAATTTTTTCAAAATTAAATCCCCGGATATGTGTACGCTTATATTAGGTGGAGAACCCATAAACCGAGTTTCAAGCAAATAGGAGAGGTAACATATTTTTTTCCGAAATCCGTCCGACTTGTAAAAGAATTACTCAAATATGCTCGCATCATGAAATTTTATCGCGTACTAAGTATTTCAAGCTTTAAAGTTTTTCATTCACCATTATTTAAATGTATAGAAATTTACATATCGCACCCTAAATCATAAAGGGGCACAACTCAAAATTCAAAAATTTTCAGGAGAGCCAAAAACTTTTTTTCATTACAAGCAATTGTATGGCAAAGGGCCAGCTATAATGGTTATTTTTCGGTCGAAAGAGACAGTTATTCAAAAGTTTTTTTTGGCAATCTCCAGAGATATGTTCCGTATACCCGTTTATGAAAAAAACTCGATTTCGAAAAATTTTGAGTTGTGACCCTTTATGATTTAGGGTGCGATATGTATGTACATTAGAGCGTATCACGGTGTATGGAGGAAAAAAAAGTTGAAAATGTTCCCCCGCAGTTTGAACACTTACCTTATGAGGTTTTCAAAAAAATTTTTTTTAATTTTTTTTGTCACCCTGTAAAAACAGCGAAATTTGTTTTTTTTCTATAATTTCTATATTTTACGTTCGATTTTCAAAATGATACATTTTTAGAAAGGTATTCACCAAGGCAATATTTCATCCATAGAAACTTTTAGCCCATCATGCCAAGTTCAGCTTTTATTCTATTTTTACTAAATCCAACACCCTGTATTTGAAAAAAAAAAATTGTTTCCTGAATACTAAGAAAAACAAGTAAGAGCGCGGCTGACTTCGGACGTACCAAAGACTGCATACCTTTCATGAATGGGGAAATGAAAAGTTGCATAGTCTGATATTGTTTAATTTATACTTTCAATTCTCTGGGTAATTTATACAAAGATTCCTTAGAAAAAGAAGTGTCATTATTTAGATGGAGAAGTTATACCCTAAAATACATATATCTGAACAATCGGTTGTATGGCAGCTATATGATATAGTGGTCCGATTCGGCCGATTCCGACAAATGATAAGCTTCTCCTAAAAATACACTCACATTCCGAATTTCATGCAGATATCTCAAAAATTGAGGGACTAGTTTGCGATTAAACAGACAGACAGACGGACATGGCTTAATCGACTCAGCTCATGATCCTGATCATATTGGTATATATTTTCGTAGGTCTGCAACGCCTCGTTCTGGTACTTTCACCATTTGTGTTTCGGTACAAAGTTATAATACCATTTCATTCCCATGAATGGTATAAAAAGAATATTTACCTGCATATAATGAGGAAATTAATCTTTTCTTGGCTCTAATTTTCTGTAACGTTCTCGGCTACTTACTTTAGCGAGTATATAACCTAGGCGTTCCTCGTCGGCAACTTCTGTACAAGAATCACTTACTACCTGTTCAAATCGCTCAGTATTTAGAGAATGGCATAGAAAATCTAAGTAAGTAAATTAATAGGTTATAATTAGTATAATTAGTATCAATCACTGCTGTTTGGAAATATTAATCAGGTATTTTTATAACATCATTAGAATTTTGTAGTTCCTGCAAGTCCGTATCAGAATAAAATTGCAAGCATGGTGGCTCTGTAATTCTAAATGAGCTCCAATCGATCATTTGAGTGTACTATGTACTTCTTCATGGCATTTCTGCTCTGAGTTGCTCTATGTTGCTCTATTTCGACAGCTGCCCTACTTTGCTCTGCTCTAACCTGCTCCGAACTTTTTTTGTTCATTAAACAGAGCTAATATTAATAAGTAATAATCTTTTTAAACGGTTTTATTTAGCTCACCCCGTTTGTTTTATTATTTATTCTTTATTCTTGGGTCAAATTTAGTAATTCAAATTTCACCCTCTTCCTGTCAACCGATTAATCTGAAATTTTGCACGCATGTATAACCCCGATGACAATGCAATATTATGAAAAAAAAATTCCGATAGGTGGCGCGTGGGTCGCTATATTTACAAAAATCGCATTTATGGTCCTATTTGGCTGAAATTCGGAACATGTATTACTACCTTGAAAAGAAATATTTTCTTAAAAAAAAAATTCCGCTAGGTGGCGCGTGGGTCGCTATATTTACAAAAATCGCATTTATGGTCCGATTTGGCTGAAATTCGGAACATGTATTACTACCTTGAAAAGAAATATTTTCTTAAAAAAAAAATTCCGCTAGGTGGCGCGTGGGTCGCTATATTTACAAAAATCGCATTTATGGTCCGATTTGGCTGAAATTCGGAACATGTATTACTACCTTGAAAAGAAATATTTTCTTAAAAAAAAAATCCGCTAGGTGGCGCGTGGGTCGCTATACTTACAAAAATCGCATTTATGGTCCGATTTGGCTGAAATTCGGAACATGTATTACTACCTTGAAAAGAAATATTTTCTTAAAAAAAAAATTCCGCTAGGTGGCGCGTGGGTCGCTATATTTACAAAAATCGCATTTATGGTCCGATTTGGCTGAAATTCGGAACATGTATTACTACCTTGAAAGGAAATATTTTCCTTAAAAAAACTTCCGATAGGTGGCGCGTGGGTCGCTATAGAGGCGTTGGACTGCAATAAACTAACGGGCAAGAAACCTTGCAATAATGAAGCACTAAATGAATTAAACAGAATGCGAAATAAAAACTAAAAACTAGAAAATAAAAATAGGTAAAAAAACTTTTTAAGTTAAACGGTTTTATGTTATACATACATTGCAATGTTTAAGATAAATGTACTAAAAACCAAAAAATAATAAAATAGATACAGTCGTGGGAATTATAAACATTTGCATAGACTAGACTAAAATAAAACCGGGGGGCACGTCAATTGTCTACAAATTATCGACTTAATGTGCGATAGAAGAATCGTTTAATTCGTCGTTAGGCAGTTGGCCCGCAGACGGTGAGGAAAATACTTACTATTTTCTTGCTCATGGAAATTCCAATAGTTATACACTCCATGTTAATAAAAGAGATGTTTCAACTAGTTTATCGTTGGACATTCACACGAGGAATCGTTTCACTGCTCGTAGTTTGTCTTTAATCGACAAAACATATGATAAAAGTACTACTCGCTCACCACTATGAAACCCTAAAACTCGCTTATAATCGAGCTTGCTAGCTTTTTTCCACATTCTAGCCCTACTTATCACACGTCCATCGTTGTCGGTTGAACAACTGCCTAATTATAGTGTAACATTACAAAACAAACATTTTAATCAACGATTGTAGACAATTGACGTGCCCCACGGTTTTATTTTAGTCTAGTCTATGCAAATGTTTATAATTCCCACGACTGTATCTATTTTATTATTTTTTGGTTTTTAGTACATTTATCTTAAACATTGCAATGTATGTATAACATAAAACCGTTTAACTTAAAAAGTTTTTTTACCTATTTTTATTTTGCTTATAAATTAAATTTAAACTTATAATTTATTGCGTACATTTTTTACTGCATACATGTACATTAGAGCGTATCGCCAAAAAAAGTTTAAAATGTTCCCCTCTGGTTCGAATGTTTACTCCTTGGAGATTTCAAAAATGGAAAAAATGTTTTTTTCGGCACCCTGTAAAAACAGCGAAATTCGTTTTTTGCTTATAACTTTTCTATTTGGTGTTTGACTTTAACAAGCAATATATTGTTGTAAAGGTTTTAACCCGTGTCATATTTCGTCCATATAAGCCATTAACCTGCGACACCAACTTTAGCTTTTATTAAAATTTATTTAAAACCAACACCCTGTATTAAAAAAAAATTTTTGAATAAAGTAAATTTAGCCTTGAATTTAGTTTTGACATCATTATATGAGTAAAAAAGATTATTACTTATTAATATTAGCTCTGTTTAATGAACAAAAAAAGTTCGGAGCAGGTTAGAGCAGAGCAAAGTAGGGCAGCTGTCGAAATAGAGCAACATAGAGCAACTCAGAGCAGAAATGCCATGAAGAAGTACATAGTACACTCAAATGATCGATTGGAGCTCATTTAGAATTACAGAGCCACCATGCTTGCAATTTTATTCTGATACGGACTTGCAGGAACTACAAAATTCTAATGATGTTATAAAAATACCTGATTAATATTTCCAAACAGCAGTGATTGATACTAATTATACTAATTATAACCTATTAATTTACTTACTTAGATTTTCTATGCCATTCTCTAAATACTGAGCGATTTGAACAGGTAGTAAGTGATTCTTGTACAGAAGTTGCCGACGAGGAACGCCTAGGTTATATACTCGCTAAAGTAAGTAGCCGAGAACGTTACAGAAAATTAGAGCCAAGAAAAGATTAATTTCCTCATTATATGCAGGTAAATATTCTTTTTATACCATTCATGGGAATGAAATGGTATTATAACTTTGTACCGAAACACAAATGGTGAAAGTACCAGAACGAGGCGTTGCAGACCTACGAAAATATATACCAATATGATCAGGATCATGAGCTGAGTCGATTAAGCCATGTCCGTCTGTCTGTCTGTTTAATCGCAAACTAGTCCCTCAATTTTTGAGATATCTGCATGAAATTCGGAATGTGAGTGTATTTTTAGGAGAAGCTTATCATTTGTCGGAATCGGCCGAATCGGACCACTATATCATATAGCTGCCATACAACCGATTGTTCAGATATATGTATTTTAGGGTATAACTTCTCCATCTAAATAATGACACTTCTTTTTCTAAGGAATCTTTGTATAAATTACCCAGAGAATTGAAAGTATAAATTAAACAATATCAGACTATGCAACTTTTCATTTCCCCATTCATGAAAGGTATGCAGTCTTTGGTACGTCCGAAGTCAGCCGCGCTCTTACTTGTTTTTCTTAGTATTCAGGAAACAATTTTTTTTTTTCAAATACAGGGTGTTGGATTTAGTAAAAATAGAATAAAAGCTGAACTTGGCATGATGGGCTAAAAGTTTCTATGGATGAAATATTGCCTTGGTGAATACCTTTCTAAAAATGTATCATTTTGAAAATCGAACGTAAAATATAGAAATTATAGAAAAAAAACAAATTTCGCTGTTTTTACAGGGTGACAAAAAAAATTAAAAAAAATTTTTTTGAAAACCTCATAAGGTAAGTGTTCAAACTGCGGGGGAACATTTTCAACTTTTTTTTCCTCCATACACCGTGATACGCTCTAATGTACATACATATCGCACCCTAAATCATAAAGGGTCACAACTCAAAATTTTTCGAAATCGAGTTTTTTTCATAAACGGGTATACGGAACATATCTCTGGAGATTGCCAAAAAAAACTTTTGAATAACTGTCTCTTTCGACCGAAAAATAACCATTATAGCTGGCCCTTTGCCATACAATTGCTTGTAATGAAAAAAAGTTTTTGGCTCTCCTGAAAATTTTTGAATTTTGAGTTGTGCCCCTTTATGATTTAGGGTGCGATATGTAAATTTCTATACATTTAAATAATGGTGAATGAAAAACTTTAAAGCTTGAAATACTTAGTACGCGATAAAATTTCATGATGCGAGCATATTTGAGTAATTCTTTTACAAGTCGGACGGATTTCGGAAAAAAATATGTTACCTCTCCTATTTGCTTGAAACTCGGTTTATGGGTTCTCCACCTAATATAAGCGTACACATATCCGGGGATTTAATTTTGAAAAAATTTTTTTCGGAGATATGAAGTCTGTTCGGTGAAAAGTTGGGCAGAATGCTATTTTATGTCAAATTGAAAATTACCCTCTTTGTAGGCAAAAGCTCAACGAACTTATTCTTGCAAAATGCTATTTACTGTCAAAAATGACAATCAGGAAAATGGCAACACAAAGAAATGTCGAGGAAAAAACATATATGTATGTAAATGCGTGTTCTTCCATAATCGTACCAGTTCTTGTATCTTCTATAATACCAAAAAATGTTCAATGGAATTCACACCGAAAATTTTGAGAAGGTCCCCACCCCTTATTGCTAATGAATAAATGTGTATAAAATTTTTCAATCGGATATTAATACTTTTCGAAATACATACATATTTGTAGTTGAAAACCAGTGGAAAATTTGTATATAATGAACCACGATCCGATAAAAAATTACTTTTTCTGGAGGGTAGGGGTGGTCTCACAGATCACAAAAGAAACAATGGGTGATATTAATACAAACCAAGCAAATGCTTGTACTCAAGATTTTATGAATTTGACATTAATTTGTATAAACCAAATTTCAAAATTTGAGTAAAAGGTCTGAAATTTTAAGCAAAAGCAAATGCTTGGCTTTTATTAATATCACCCATTGTCTTAAAGTTTCATTAATTGCAAGCAGGTATATTTTTTGGGCCCGATTTACCTCGTGAATACCAGTAAATTAAGGATTTAAAAATATACCATAAATTATCTATAAAACCAATGTTTGAAAAGAATAGAGGATATACAAAAACTATTTTTAAAATATTTTTTTGTATGACGACCGGCTATATTTTATTCGAAAAAAAATTTTATTTTTTTTTTGTTGAAATAAGATAAAGTATCTGGGTATGGGAGAAAGTGCATTTTAAACGGAATGAATTTTCAACGACTTATCTTATGGCCTTTCGTGCGCCGTTCCTGAAAACGAGGACCATTTTACGACGAAAATTATTAACAAGGCCGAATAAAATGCACGAATGAAACGCATTTATACGAACTAACAAAATCGGAAATAGTATGTCTTATCTACATTGCGCGTTTTAGGCAAAATAAGAAATTTTATATTTTTAAACGGTTTTATTTAGCTCACCCCGTTTGTTTTATTATTTATTCTTTATTCTTGGGTCAAATTTAGTAATTCAAATTTCACCCTCTTCCTGTCAACCGATTAATCTGAAATTTTGCACGCATGTATAACCCCGATGACAATGCAATATTATGAAAAAAAAATTCCGATAGGTGGCGCGTGGGTCGCTATATTTACAAAAATCGCATTTATGGTCCTATTTGGCTGAAATTCGGAACATGTATTACTACCTTGAAAAGAAATATTTTCTTAAAAAAAAAATTCCGCTAGGTGGCGCGTGGGTCGCTATATTTACAAAAATCGCATTTATGGTCCGATTTGGCTGAAATTCGGAACATGTATTACTACCTTGAAAAGAAATATTTTCTTAAAAAAAAAATTCCGCTAGGTGGCGCGTGGGTCGCTATATTTACAAAAATCGCATTTATGGTCCGATTTGGCTGAAATTCGGAACATGTATTACTACCTTGAAAAGAAATATTTTCTTAAAAAAAAAATCCGCTAGGTGGCGCGTGGGTCGCTATACTTACAAAAATCGCATTTATGGTCCGATTTGGCTGAAATTCGGAACATGTATTACTACCTTGAAAAGAAATATTTTCTTAAAAAAAAAATTCCGCTAGGTGGCGCGTGGGTCGCTATATTTACAAAAATCGCATTTATGGTCCGATTTGGCTGAAATTCGGAACATGTATTACTACCTTGAAAGGAAATATTTTCCTTAAAAAAACTTCCGATAGGTGGCGCGTGGGTCGCTATAGAGGCGTTGGACTGCAATAAACTAACGGGCAAGAAACCTTGCAATAATGAAGCACTAAATGAATTAAACAGAATGCGAAATAAAAACTAAAAACTAGAAAATAAAAATAGGTAGGTAAAAAAACTTTTTAAGTTAAACGGTTTTATGTTATACATACATTGCAATGTTTAAGATAAATGTACTAAAAACCAAAAAATAATAAAATAGATACAGTCGTGGGAATTATAAACATTTGCATAGACTAGACTAAAATAAAACCGGGGGGCACGTCAATTGTCTACAAATTATCGACTTAATGTGCGATAGAAGAATCGTTTAATTCGTCGTTAGGCAGTTGGCCCGCAGACGGTGAGGAAAATACTTACTATTTTCTTGCTCATGGAAATTCCAATAGTTATACACTCCATGTTAATAAAAGAGATGTTTCAACTAGTTTATCGTTGGACATTCACACGAGGAATCGTTTCACTGCTCGTAGTTTGTCTTTAATCGACAAAACATATGATAAAAGTACTACTCGCTCACCACTATGAAACCCTAAAACTCGCTTATAATCGAGCTTGCTAGCTTTTTTCCACATTCTAGCCCTACTTATCACACGTCCATCGTTGTCGGTTGAACAACTGCCTAATTATAGTGTAACATTACAAAACAAACATTTTAATCAACGATTGTAGACAATTGACGTGCCCCACGGTTTTATTTTAGTCTAGTCTATGCAAATGTTTATAATTCCCACGACTGTATCTATTTTATTATTTTTTGGTTTTTAGTACATTTATCTTAAACATTGCAATGTATGTATAACATAAAACCGTTTAACTTAAAAAGTTTTTTTACCTATTTTTATTTTGCTTATAAATTAAATTTAAACTTATAATTTATTGCGTACATTTTTTACTGCATACATGTACATTAGAGCGTATCGCCAAAAAAAGTTTAAAATGTTCCCCTCTGGTTCGAATGTTTACTCCTTGGAGATTTCAAAAATGGAAAAAATGTTTTTTTCGGCACCCTGTAAAAACAGCGAAATTCGTTTTTTGCTTATAACTTTTCTATTTGGTGTTTGACTTTAACAAGCAATATATTGTTGTAAAGGTTTTAACCCGTGTCATATTTCGTCCATATAAGCCATTAACCTGCGACACCAACTTTAGCTTTTATTAAAATTTATTTAAAACCAACACCCTGTATTAAAAAAAAATTTTTGAATAAAGTAAATTTAGCCTTGAATTTAGTTTTGACATCATTATATGAGTAAAAAAGATTATTACTTATTAATATTAGCTCTGTTTAATGAACAAAAAAAGTTCGGAGCAGGTTAGAGCAGAGCAAAGTAGGGCAGCTGTCGAAATAGAGCAACATAGAGCAACTCAGAGCAGAAATGCCATGAAGAAGTACATAGTACACTCAAATGATCGATTGGAGCTCATTTAGAATTACAGAGCCACCATGCTTGCAATTTTATTCTGATACGGACTTGCAGGAACTACAAAATTCTAATGATGTTATAAAAATACCTGATTAATATTTCCAAACAGCAGTGATTGATACTAATTATACTAATTATAACCTATTAATTTACTTACTTAGATTTTCTATGCCATTCTCTAAATACTGAGCGATTTGAACAGGTAGTAAGTGATTCTTGTACAGAAGTTGCCGACGAGGAACGCCTAGGTTATATACTCGCTAAAGTAAGTAGCCGAGAACGTTACAGAAAATTAGAGCCAAGAAAAGATTAATTTCCTCATTATATGCAGGTAAATATTCTTTTTATACCATTCATGGGAATGAAATGGTATTATAACTTTGTACCGAAACACAAATGGTGAAAGTACCAGAACGAGGCGTTGCAGACCTACGAAAATATATACCAATATGATCAGGATCATGAGCTGAGTCGATTAAGCCATGTCCGTCTGTCTGTCTGTTTAATCGCAAACTAGTCCCTCAATTTTTGAGATATCTGCATGAAATTCGGAATGTGAGTGTATTTTTAGGAGAAGCTTATCATTTGTCGGAATCGGCCGAATCGGACCACTATATCATATAGCTGCCATACAACCGATTGTTCAGATATATGTATTTTAGGGTATAACTTCTCCATCTAAATAATGACACTTCTTTTTCTAAGGAATCTTTGTATAAATTACCCAGAGAATTGAAAGTATAAATTAAACAATATCAGACTATGCAACTTTTCATTTCCCCATTCATGAAAGGTATGCAGTCTTTGGTACGTCCGAAGTCAGCCGCGCTCTTACTTGTTTTTCTTAGTATTCAGGAAACAATTTTTTTTTTTCAAATACAGGGTGTTGGATTTAGTAAAAATAGAATAAAAGCTGAACTTGGCATGATGGGCTAAAAGTTTCTATGGATGAAATATTGCCTTGGTGAATACCTTTCTAAAAATGTATCATTTTGAAAATCGAACGTAAAATATAGAAATTATAGAAAAAAAACAAATTTCGCTGTTTTTACAGGGTGACAAAAAAAATTAAAAAAAATTTTTTTGAAAACCTCATAAGGTAAGTGTTCAAACTGCGGGGGAACATTTTCAACTTTTTTTTCCTCCATACACCGTGATACGCTCTAATGTACATACATATCGCACCCTAAATCATAAAGGGTCACAACTCAAAATTTTTCGAAATCGAGTTTTTTTCATAAACGGGTATACGGAACATATCTCTGGAGATTGCCAAAAAAAACTTTTGAATAACTGTCTCTTTCGACCGAAAAATAACCATTATAGCTGGCCCTTTGCCATACAATTGCTTGTAATGAAAAAAAGTTTTTGGCTCTCCTGAAAATTTTTGAATTTTGAGTTGTGCCCCTTTATGATTTAGGGTGCGATATGTAAATTTCTATACATTTAAATAATGGTGAATGAAAAACTTTAAAGCTTGAAATACTTAGTACGCGATAAAATTTCATGATGCGAGCATATTTGAGTAATTCTTTTACAAGTCGGACGGATTTCGGAAAAAAATATGTTACCTCTCCTATTTGCTTGAAACTCGGTTTATGGGTTCTCCACCTAATATAAGCGTACACATATCCGGGGATTTAATTTTGAAAAAATTTTTTTCGGAGATATGAAGTCTGTTCGGTGAAAAGTTGGGCAGAATGCTATTTTATGTCAAATTGAAAATTACCCTCTTTGTAGGCAAAAGCTCAACGAACTTATTCTTGCAAAATGCTATTTACTGTCAAAAATGACAATCAGGAAAATGGCAACACAAAGAAATGTCGAGGAAAAAACATATATGTATGTAAATGCGTGTTCTTCCATAATCGTACCAGTTCTTGTATCTTCTATAATACCAAAAAATGTTCAATGGAATTCACACCGAAAATTTTGAGAAGGTCCCCACCCCTTATTGCTAATGAATAAATGTGTATAAAATTTTTCAATCGGATATTAATACTTTTCGAAATACATACATATTTGTAGTTGAAAACCAGTGGAAAATTTGTATATAATGAACCACGATCCGATAAAAAATTACTTTTTCTGGAGGGTAGGGGTGGTCTCACAGATCACAAAAGAAACAATGGGTGATATTAATACAAACCAAGCAAATGCTTGTACTCAAGATTTTATGAATTTGACATTAATTTGTATAAACCAAATTTCAAAATTTGAGTAAAAGGTCTGAAATTTTAAGCAAAAGCAAATGCTTGGCTTTTATTAATATCACCCATTGTCTTAAAGTTTCATTAATTGCAAGCAGGTATATTTTTTGGGCCCGATTTACCTCGTGAATACCAGTAAATTAAGGATTTAAAAATATACCATAAATTATCTATAAAACCAATGTTTGAAAAGAATAGAGGATATACAAAAACTATTTTTAAAATATTTTTTTGTATGACGACCGGCTATATTTTATTCGAAAAAAAATTTTATTTTTTTTTTGTTGAAATAAGATAAAGTATCTGGGTATGGGAGAAAGTGCATTTTAAACGGAATGAATTTTCAACGACTTATCTTATGGCCTTTCGTGCGCCGTTCCTGAAAACGAGGACCATTTTACGACGAAAATTATTAACAAGGCCGAATAAAATGCACGAATGAAACGCATTTATACGAACTAACAAAATCGGAAATAGTATGTCTTATCTACATTGCGCGTTTTAGGCAAAATAAGAAATTTTATATTTTTTTATATATTTATACATACATACATATATATTTTATTTCATCACATTTATTCTGTGGTATTTTCATATAAAGAAAAAGTCTTTGCGACTATTTTATTTCTTGAACTATACAGTGGAGTTTTACTGTACCCTTAACAGCTAATAACTTTTTAAAACGATCTTCTAGTCCTTTTCTTCCATTTCGTATTCCTCGTTTGTAGCAAACCAGCAAACAATGTTCGGTAAAGACTCATTTGCCCAGGAAAATACATCTTTCGGAATTTGAATCATTGAATAAAACAGAAATCCATAAGCTATCACTATCGTTTTGACCATAGGTGTAGGAAAAACCAAAATTAGGATGTTAAAAATTCGTTCCGTTTAAAATACAAATGGTTGAAACATAAACAGATATTTTCCGTATAAAATATAGCAGGTCGTCATACAAAAAATATTTTAAAAATTGTTCTTGTAAAACCGCCATGAAAAATTGGTTTTACAGATAATTTAACAAGGAGGTAAATCGGGCCCAAAAAATATACCTGCTTGCAATTAATGAAGCTTTAAGACAATGAAAATAATCTTATATAAAACAAACAATAGCTGTTTCTTCAGAAAGATTCGGTAGATCTGCATAGGCATCTCAACTGACCGAATACATTACATCTTGCATGAAAAAGCTATCCGCGCGATGGCTGCCGCTATTGCTTACACTCTAATATACATACGTAATCGGGTAACAACTTAAGGGCTCAATTAGTTATGCGTTAACTTCATTTCCATAACAGTAACAGCAGTAACAGTAAACAGCTGAACGTGATCATATCCCAATAAAGGTGACCATGCAATAGAGTCGCTCTTCTTCTTTTGGTTTTTTAGGTTGCGAAATTATCATATTTTGTATTAACGCTAATTGCGTGTTCTCTTTTGATTGCTGCGACCATATATATTATTATTGGGTTATGACAGTGAACAACTGAAACAAATAATCGATCAGATGGTTAGCGTTACGGCTGAAAACCAAAATTCATTTGGTTGTTACCGATAGTGTTACCGACTAGCGAATCATTAATCAAATACATACATTGTTTCCGATAAGGTTGGTTGATCAGCTGTTTTATAACCATACTGTTACTGCATAACTAATTTGAGCTTTAAAGGAGAAAAAAATCTGTTTCATCAGGAAAACTGCACGACCACACACGTGTGTAGTCACCATGATAAAAGTTACGGGCTACGAATTGTTACCTCACTGTATTCTCCAGATTTATCCCCCTCCGATTATTTCCTGTGTTCAAAACTGAAGAAATGGCTGGGTATTAAGAGATTACGTTCAAAAATGCCTATTTTTAGAGCCTAGTCACGCGACTAATTAGGGGTTAAAAGAAAATAATATAATAATAATATAATAATACAATGGCGCTATTATAACTCTGACGAGTTTTTATGGCCGAGCTTCTCTCCCAATTCGAGGTGTGCTCCTTTTTTTTGTTTTTCCTACTAATTGGGTGGACCTACAGTTTAAAGCCGGCTCCGAACGGCGAATGCATTTTTTGTGAGAAGCTTTTTCATGGCAGAAATACTCTCGGAGGGTATGCCGCCCACTGCCGAGAGGTGACCGCTGCTCTTAAAAAACCCAATAATTGGATTTTTACTAATTAGAAAAATTGTTTTGGTGTTTTGCTCGGACCGTGGTTTGAACCCGAGACCTCTGGCATAGCAGGCGAGCACTCTACCCTCTGCACCACAGCGGCCACCAAAAGAAAATAAAGCCATTGAAACCCATCGCTGCATTGAATGTCCAAAAGCTAATACTTTAATGCCATTATCCATCAGAAAAGCCGATAGATTATTTTTTGTACAAGCGAAATCAACAAATAACAAGCAAGGAAGCCTAAGTTCGAGTGGAATCGAACATTAGATACTCAGCTGTATGCTTTCATTGTTTGTTTGCGTTTGATGGAAACACGGTGTAGGTACTTTATATAAAGCAATTGCTGCATAAAGTAGGCGTAGCCGCGCCCATTTTCAACATTTTTATCAGTCATCCAACTAAGCATATGAATATTATTCTTTGTGCAAAATTTCATTCCTTTATGACTTCTAGTTACAAAGATGTCACGTTACAAATTCCCAAAGGGTGTTCCAGAAATATCTTTCTTAAAAAGTAGGCGTGGTCATAAACCGATTTCAATAAATTTTTGCGTGTCTATTAACACAAGTTATAAAAGTATATAAACCAAGTTTCCTCATAATATCTCAATTATTTGTCGAGTTATAGGCTAAGAAATCTCGTATATTCCTTTGTCTAAAAAGAGGCGGTGCCACGCCCATTTTCCAAAATTTGTCTATTTTTTGTTTCCGGTCTATTGTGGAACTCTTGCCACAAAATTTCAATGAATTATCTTTATATTTGACAAAAATATCGCTTAAAATGTTTTTATTAGGCCACTTTATAATACCCATATATAAAAGTGGGCGTGGTCGTCAACCGATTTCGCCAAAATTTTCAACATGTATTACCACAAGTAATAAAAGTGTACACACCAAGTTTCGTCATTATATATCAATTATTTGTCGAGTTATGGGCTCAGAAATCTCGTATATTCCATCTTCTAAAAAGAGGCGGTGCCACGCCCATTTTCCAAAATTTTTGTGTTTATCGTTGTATGTCCGCAGGTGGACTCCTGGCATAAAATTTCAATGATATATCTTTATATTTGACAGAGATATCGCTTAAAATGTTTTTATTAGGTCACCTTATAATACCCATATATAAAAGTGGGCGTGGCCGTCAACCGATTTTGACAATTTTTCGTCCAAACATTTGCCTATGTAAGTATATCACGCGTACCAAATTTCATCGATATATCTTCAACAGTTTCTGAGTTATGACTCATAAAGCTTTCAATGTTTGCTCCTTAATAAGTGGGCGTGGCACCGCCCATTTTCCAAAATTCCATCAAATTTCTTCTTACGGGCCTGAGCTCAACACGTGGGTAAAATTTCATCACTCTAGCTATATTAGTGGCTGAGATACCAAATTTCCGATTTTTTCTATATAGGAAAAGTGGGCGTGGTCATGGTCCGATTTCGCCCATTTTCAATACGAACCGTCCCAGTGTCGGTACCAACTTGCATTCCAAATTTCATCAAAATATCTCAATTTTTGCGCGAGTTAGAGTGTTTACAGACGGACGGACGGACGGACATGGCTCAATCGATTTCTCTTTTCACCCTGATCATTTTGATATATATAAGTCTATATCTATCTCGATTATTTCATTCTGTTACAATCCACCGTTATGTGATTAAAACTATAATACTCTGTGTACTAGTACAGCTGAGTATAAAAATACATAGAAAGCAAAATGTGTTCACATTTACGAGTGTGTGTACATATGTATGTATGTATGTTTAATTTGCGTGTTATTCGCGTGGCACGTCAAAAAAATAGCTGTAACCACTGCAACATAAATGCAAATTCCATTTCGAATACAATCAGCACAAAGCGTAGAATCGCATTTGAAGCCTTCTTTCTACACTTTCAAGTTTTTGTAGTGTATCTCACAGTATACAAGCATGTATTAACTCGGAATTTTTACCGCGTGCTCACTAATGCCAGGGTCAAGCACAAGTGAAACACGTTCATAAGTGGAAAGTCATATTGGCTTATTATACTCAGTTGTACGTAGTACCCAGAGTATTATATATATTTCTGATCACATGACCGTGGTATGTAAGAGCTTAAAATGATCGAGATAGATTTAATTTATACTCGGAAAAAAATACCCGTAGTTAAACCAACAACTTTCGGCTGTTGAATCTCCGTCTTTGATTCAACAGCAAAAGTATTTGTTTTTACAGCAAAGTTTTTGATCCAACAATTTATTCAAAAACGGCCGTTGTTGTTTCAAAAACTTGCTTGCTTTTAAAAAATTTTTGTGAGAAAATATTTTTTTGTGAGAAAACCAACAAAAAAAAAATTATGATGGAGAGAAGATGAAGAGAAAAATCCAAACAAAAGTTTATTTTTAGCAACAATTTTCTCCCCGTTGTTGATTTAAAGGCAAAAGTATTTGACTCAACAATTTCCGTTGTAAACAAAACTAATGAGAACAATTTTTTTTAAATTTTTTTTTACAATGATTCAAATAATTCATGGATTCCTTTTTAGGAAATGGAAGTATAAATAGGTTACTACAATTCAATATAATGTTGAATGTTCCACTATGTGATGATTGGATAGAATTTCAGGTTGATGTCATGGTTTGAATCCGGAGGAGAATATAAAATAAATAAGAAAAATCAGAATAAGAAATAAAGATAGCAACCAGTGAATGATAAGAAGGAGAGAAGAATAGGAGAACAAGCGGAGGCTACATATTTGCAGTTGGGACCGGGGTGGAGAGAAGATGAAGAGTAAAATGCAAACAAAAATTTATTTTTAGGTGAAAATTTTTTCCAACAATGTCCGTTATTGACTTAAATCAACAACGCTCGCACCTTTGAAATAACAACGGAGCGTTGTTGGGCACATTTAAACTGCGGAAAGTAGTTGATTTAACAGCGAAAGTCTTTAGATTTACAACGTTTTTTTCTCAGTGTATACCTAGATCAAAATGATCAGGGTGAAAAAAAAGAAATTGATTTAGCCATGACCGTCCGCCGTCTCACAGTAGGGCACCTACATACAAACGCGGTCAAAAATAATAATAATTGAGCTAGATACTGGAAACTCGGAACTTAAGCTTTCTTAATTGAAAGTAGTAAACTGCGAAAATCTGACCAAAAATGGCCCACAAATACACCTCCTCCCATATAACGGTATTTTTGCAATTTCAATATTTTGCTATTACTCTGCTCAATTTTGATTAGTGCATACATTTTTAAAATATAAATAAAATACAGTACACAAAATCACAAAAAAATCGCATTTCAAAAAATGTTTAGGTATACACCAAATGGAACTATTTATATTTTCCTAATGGATTTCAGAGTGCTGCGTCTGAATCTGGAGTCAGAATTTTCAAATTGGTTCTAGTTTCTGAGGTATTCATGTCGAAACAGGAAAAACACGCTTTTTGTGCTATATTTCTTGGATAATACATATTCCATTATATAAAAAAATAGGTAAAAAAACTTTTTAAGTTAAACGGTTTTATGTTATACATACATTGCAATGTTTAAGATAAATGTACTAAAAACCAAAAAATAATAAAATAGATACAGTCGTGGGAATTATAAACATTTGCATAGACTAGACTAAAATAAAACCGTGGGGCACGTCAATTGTCTACAAATTATCGACTTAATGTGCGATAGAAGAATCGTTTAATTCGTCGTTAGGCAGTTGGCCCGCAGACGGTGAGGAAATTACTTACTATTTTCTTGCTCATGGAAATTCCAATAGTTATACACTCCAGGTTAATAAAAGAGATGTTTCAACTAGTTTATCGTTGGACATTCACACGAGGAATCGTTTCACTGCTCGTAGTTTGTCTTTAATCGACAAAACATATGATAAAAGTACTACTCGCTCACCACTATGAAACCCTAAAACTCGCTTATAATCGAGCTTGCTAGCTTTTTTCCACATTCTAGCCCTACTTATCACACGTCCATCGTTGTCGGTTGAACAACTGCCTAATTATAAAGTAACATTACAAAACAAACATTTTAATCAACGATTGTAGACAATTGACGTGCCCCACGATTTTATTTTAGTCTATTCTATGCAAATGTTTATAATTCCCACGACTGTATCTATTTTATTATTTACTCATATAATGATGTCAAAACTAAATTCAAGGCTAAATTTACTTTATTCAAAAATTTTTTTTTAATACAGGGTGTTGGTTTTAAATAAATTTTAATAAAAGCTAAAGTTGGTGTCGCAGGTTAATGGCTTATATGGACGAAATATGACACGGGTTAAAACCTTTACAACAATATATTGCTTGTTAAAGTCAAACACCAAATAGAAAAGTTATAAGCAAAAAACGAATTTCGCTGTTTTTACAGGGTGCCGAAAAAAACATTTTTTCCATTTTTGAAATCTCCAAGGAGTAAACATTCGAACCAGAGGGGAACATTTTAAACTTTTTTTGGCGATACGCTCTAATGTACATGTATGCAGTAAAAAATGTACGCAATAAATTATAAGTTTAAATTTAATTTATAAGCAAAATAAAAATAGGTAAAAAAACTTTTTAAGTTAAACGGTTTTATGTTATACATACATTGCAATGTTTAAGATAAATGTACTAAAAACCAAAAAATAATAAAATAGATACAGTCGTGGGAATTATAAACATTTGCATAGACTAGACTAAAATAAAACCGTGGGGCACGTCAATTGTCTACAATCGTTGATTAAAATGTTTGTTTTGTAATGTTACACTATAATTAGGCAGTTGTTCAACCGACAACGATGGACGTGTGATAAGTAGGGCTAGAATGTGGAAAAAAGCTAGCAAGCTCGATTATAAGCGAGTTTTAGGGTTTCATAGTGGTGAGCGAGTAGTACTTTTATCATATGTTTTGTCGATTAAAGACAAACTACGAGCAGTGAAACGATTCCTCGTGTGAATGTCCAACGATAAACTAGTTGAAACATCTCTTTTATTAACATGGAGTGTATAACTATTGGAATTTCCATGAGCAAGAAAATAGTAAGTATTTTCCTCACCGTCTGCGGGCCAACTGCCTAACGACGAATTAAACGATTCTTCTATCGCACATTAAGTCGATAATTTGTAGACAATTGACGTGCCCCCCGGTTTTATTTTAGTCTAGTCTATGCAAATGTTTATAATTCCCACGACTGTATCTATTTTATTATTTTTTGGTTTTTAGTACATTTATCTTAAACATTGCAATGTATGTATAACATAAAACCGTTTAACTTAAAAAGTTTTTTTACCTATTTTTATTTTATATATTTATACATACATACATATATATTTTATTTCATCACATTTATTCTGTGGTATTTTCATATAAAGAAAAAGTCTTTGCGACTATTTTATTTCTTGAACTATACAGTGGAGTTTTACTGTACCCTTAACAGCTAATAACTTTTTAAAACGATCTTCTAGTCCTTTTCTTCCATTTCGTATTCCTCGTTTGTAGCAAACCAGCAAACAATGTTCGGTAAAGACTCATTTGCCCAGGAAAATACATCTTTCGGAATTTGAATCATTGAATAAAACAGAAATCCATAAGCTATCACTATCGTTTTGACCATAGGTGTAGGAAAAACCAAAATTAGGATGTTAAAAATTCGTTCCGTTTAAAATACAAATGGTTGAAACATAAACAGATATTTTCCGTATAAAATATAGCAGGTCGTCATACAAAAAATATTTTAAAAATTGTTCTTGTAAAACCGCCATGAAAAATTGGTTTTACAGATAATTTAACAAGGAGGTAAATCGGGCCCAAAAAATATACCTGCTTGCAATTAATGAAGCTTTAAGACAATGAAAATAATCTTATATAAAACAAACAATAGCTGTTTCTTCAGAAAGATTCGGTAGATCTGCATAGGCATCTCAACTGACCGAATACATTACATCTTGCATGAAAAAGCTATCCGCGCGATGGCTGCCGCTATTGCTTACACTCTAATATACATACGTAATCGGGTAACAACTTAAGGGCTCAATTAGTTATGCGTTAACTTCATTTCCATAACAGTAACAGCAGTAACAGTAAACAGCTGAACGTGATCATATCCCAATAAAGGTGACCATGCAATAGAGTCGCTCTTCTTCTTTTGGTTTTTTAGGTTGCGAAATTATCATATTTTGTATTAACGCTAATTGCGTGTTCTCTTTTGATTGCTGCGACCATATATATTATTATTGGGTTATGACAGTGAACAACTGAAACAAATAATCGATCAGATGGTTAGCGTTACGGCTGAAAACCAAAATTCATTTGGTTGTTACCGATAGTGTTACCGACTAGCGAATCATTAATCAAATACATACATTGTTTCCGATAAGGTTGGTTGATCAGCTGTTTTATAACCATACTGTTACTGCATAACTAATTTGAGCTTTAAAGGAGAAAAAAATCTGTTTCATCAGGAAAACTGCACGACCACACACGTGTGTAGTCACCATGATAAAAGTTACGGGCTACGAATTGTTACCTCACTGTATTCTCCAGATTTATCCCCCTCCGATTATTTCCTGTGTTCAAAACTGAAGAAATGGCTGGGTATTAAGAGATTACGTTCAAAAATGCCTATTTTTAGAGCCTAGTCACGCGACTAATTAGGGGTTAAAAGAAAATAATATAATAATAATATAATAATACAATGGCGCTATTATAACTCTGACGAGTTTTTATGGCCGAGCTTCTCTCCCAATTCGAGGTGTGCTCCTTTTTTTTGTTTTTCCTACTAATTGGGTGGACCTACAGTTTAAAGCCGGCTCCGAACGGCGAATGCATTTTTTGTGAGAAGCTTTTTCATGGCAGAAATACTCTCGGAGGGTATGCCGCCCACTGCCGAGAGGTGACCGCTGCTCTTAAAAAACCCAATAATTGGATTTTTACTAATTAGAAAAATTGTTTTGGTGTTTTGCTCGGACCGTGGTTTGAACCCGAGACCTCTGGCATAGCAGGCGAGCACTCTACCCTCTGCACCACAGCGGCCACCAAAAGAAAATAAAGCCATTGAAACCCATCGCTGCATTGAATGTCCAAAAGCTAATACTTTAATGCCATTATCCATCAGAAAAGCCGATAGATTATTTTTTGTACAAGCGAAATCAACAAATAACAAGCAAGGAAGCCTAAGTTCGAGTGGAATCGAACATTAGATACTCAGCTGTATGCTTTCATTGTTTGTTTGCGTTTGATGGAAACACGGTGTAGGTACTTTATATAAAGCAATTGCTGCATAAAGTAGGCGTAGCCGCGCCCATTTTCAACATTTTTATCAGTCATCCAACTAAGCATATGAATATTATTCTTTGTGCAAAATTTCATTCCTTTATGACTTCTAGTTACAAAGATGTCACGTTACAAATTCCCAAAGGGTGTTCCAGAAATATCTTTCTTAAAAAGTAGGCGTGGTCATAAACCGATTTCAATAAATTTTTGCGTGTCTATTAACACAAGTTATAAAAGTATATAAACCAAGTTTCCTCATAATATCTCAATTATTTGTCGAGTTATAGGCTAAGAAATCTCGTATATTCCTTTGTCTAAAAAGAGGCGGTGCCACGCCCATTTTCCAAAATTTGTCTATTTTTTGTTTCCGGTCTATTGTGGAACTCTTGCCACAAAATTTCAATGAATTATCTTTATATTTGACAAAAATATCGCTTAAAATGTTTTTATTAGGCCACTTTATAATACCCATATATAAAAGTGGGCGTGGTCGTCAACCGATTTCGCCAAAATTTTCAACATGTATTACCACAAGTAATAAAAGTGTACACACCAAGTTTCGTCATTATATATCAATTATTTGTCGAGTTATGGGCTCAGAAATCTCGTATATTCCATCTTCTAAAAAGAGGCGGTGCCACGCCCATTTTCCAAAATTTTTGTGTTTATCGTTGTATGTCCGCAGGTGGACTCCTGGCATAAAATTTCAATGATATATCTTTATATTTGACAGAGATATCGCTTAAAATGTTTTTATTAGGTCACCTTATAATACCCATATATAAAAGTGGGCGTGGCCGTCAACCGATTTTGACAATTTTTCGTCCAAACATTTGCCTATGTAAGTATATCACGCGTACCAAATTTCATCGATATATCTTCAACAGTTTCTGAGTTATGACTCATAAAGCTTTCAATGTTTGCTCCTTAATAAGTGGGCGTGGCACCGCCCATTTTCCAAAATTCCATCAAATTTCTTCTTACGGGCCTGAGCTCAACACGTGGGTAAAATTTCATCACTCTAGCTATATTAGTGGCTGAGATACCAAATTTCCGATTTTTTCTATATAGGAAAAGTGGGCGTGGTCATGGTCCGATTTCGCCCATTTTCAATACGAACCGTCCCAGTGTCGGTACCAACTTGCATTCCAAATTTCATCAAAATATCTCAATTTTTGCGCGAGTTAGAGTGTTTACAGACGGACGGACGGACGGACATGGCTCAATCGATTTCTCTTTTCACCCTGATCATTTTGATATATATAAGTCTATATCTATCTCGATTATTTCATTCTGTTACAATCCACCGTTATGTGATTAAAACTATAATACTCTGTGTACTAGTACAGCTGAGTATAAAAATACATAGAAAGCAAAATGTGTTCACATTTACGAGTGTGTGTACATATGTATGTATGTATGTTTAATTTGCGTGTTATTCGCGTGGCACGTCAAAAAAATAGCTGTAACCACTGCAACATAAATGCAAATTCCATTTCGAATACAATCAGCACAAAGCGTAGAATCGCATTTGAAGCCTTCTTTCTACACTTTCAAGTTTTTGTAGTGTATCTCACAGTATACAAGCATGTATTAACTCGGAATTTTTACCGCGTGCTCACTAATGCCAGGGTCAAGCACAAGTGAAACACGTTCATAAGTGGAAAGTCATATTGGCTTATTATACTCAGTTGTACGTAGTACCCAGAGTATTATATATATTTCTGATCACATGACCGTGGTATGTAAGAGCTTAAAATGATCGAGATAGATTTAATTTATACTCGGAAAAAAATACCCGTAGTTAAACCAACAACTTTCGGCTGTTGAATCTCCGTCTTTGATTCAACAGCAAAAGTATTTGTTTTTACAGCAAAGTTTTTGATCCAACAATTTATTCAAAAACGGCCGTTGTTGTTTCAAAAACTTGCTTGCTTTTAAAAAATTTTTGTGAGAAAATATTTTTTTGTGAGAAAACCAACAAAAAAAAAATTATGATGGAGAGAAGATGAAGAGAAAAATCCAAACAAAAGTTTATTTTTAGCAACAATTTTCTCCCCGTTGTTGATTTAAAGGCAAAAGTATTTGACTCAACAATTTCCGTTGTAAACAAAACTAATGAGAACAATTTTTTTTAAATTTTTTTTTACAATGATTCAAATAATTCATGGATTCCTTTTTAGGAAATGGAAGTATAAATAGGTTACTACAATTCAATATAATGTTGAATGTTCCACTATGTGATGATTGGATAGAATTTCAGGTTGATGTCATGGTTTGAATCCGGAGGAGAATATAAAATAAATAAGAAAAATCAGAATAAGAAATAAAGATAGCAACCAGTGAATGATAAGAAGGAGAGAAGAATAGGAGAACAAGCGGAGGCTACATATTTGCAGTTGGGACCGGGGTGGAGAGAAGATGAAGAGTAAAATGCAAACAAAAATTTATTTTTAGGTGAAAATTTTTTCCAACAATGTCCGTTATTGACTTAAATCAACAACGCTCGCACCTTTGAAATAACAACGGAGCGTTGTTGGGCACATTTAAACTGCGGAAAGTAGTTGATTTAACAGCGAAAGTCTTTAGATTTACAACGTTTTTTTCTCAGTGTATACCTAGATCAAAATGATCAGGGTGAAAAAAAAGAAATTGATTTAGCCATGACCGTCCGCCGTCTCACAGTAGGGCACCTACATACAAACGCGGTCAAAAATAATAATAATTGAGCTAGATACTGGAAACTCGGAACTTAAGCTTTCTTAATTGAAAGTAGTAAACTGCGAAAATCTGACCAAAAATGGCCCACAAATACACCTCCTCCCATATAACGGTATTTTTGCAATTTCAATATTTTGCTATTACTCTGCTCAATTTTGATTAGTGCATACATTTTTAAAATATAAATAAAATACAGTACACAAAATCACAAAAAAATCGCATTTCAAAAAATGTTTAGGTATACACCAAATGGAACTATTTATATTTTCCTAATGGATTTCAGAGTGCTGCGTCTGAATCTGGAGTCAGAATTTTCAAATTGGTTCTAGTTTCTGAGGTATTCATGTCGAAACAGGAAAAACACGCTTTTTGTGCTATATTTCTTGGATAATACATATTCCATTATATAAAAAAATAGGTAAAAAAACTTTTTAAGTTAAACGGTTTTATGTTATACATACATTGCAATGTTTAAGATAAATGTACTAAAAACCAAAAAATAATAAAATAGATACAGTCGTGGGAATTATAAACATTTGCATAGACTAGACTAAAATAAAACCGTGGGGCACGTCAATTGTCTACAAATTATCGACTTAATGTGCGATAGAAGAATCGTTTAATTCGTCGTTAGGCAGTTGGCCCGCAGACGGTGAGGAAATTACTTACTATTTTCTTGCTCATGGAAATTCCAATAGTTATACACTCCAGGTTAATAAAAGAGATGTTTCAACTAGTTTATCGTTGGACATTCACACGAGGAATCGTTTCACTGCTCGTAGTTTGTCTTTAATCGACAAAACATATGATAAAAGTACTACTCGCTCACCACTATGAAACCCTAAAACTCGCTTATAATCGAGCTTGCTAGCTTTTTTCCACATTCTAGCCCTACTTATCACACGTCCATCGTTGTCGGTTGAACAACTGCCTAATTATAAAGTAACATTACAAAACAAACATTTTAATCAACGATTGTAGACAATTGACGTGCCCCACGATTTTATTTTAGTCTATTCTATGCAAATGTTTATAATTCCCACGACTGTATCTATTTTATTATTTACTCATATAATGATGTCAAAACTAAATTCAAGGCTAAATTTACTTTATTCAAAAATTTTTTTTTAATACAGGGTGTTGGTTTTAAATAAATTTTAATAAAAGCTAAAGTTGGTGTCGCAGGTTAATGGCTTATATGGACGAAATATGACACGGGTTAAAACCTTTACAACAATATATTGCTTGTTAAAGTCAAACACCAAATAGAAAAGTTATAAGCAAAAAACGAATTTCGCTGTTTTTACAGGGTGCCGAAAAAAACATTTTTTCCATTTTTGAAATCTCCAAGGAGTAAACATTCGAACCAGAGGGGAACATTTTAAACTTTTTTTGGCGATACGCTCTAATGTACATGTATGCAGTAAAAAATGTACGCAATAAATTATAAGTTTAAATTTAATTTATAAGCAAAATAAAAATAGGTAAAAAAACTTTTTAAGTTAAACGGTTTTATGTTATACATACATTGCAATGTTTAAGATAAATGTACTAAAAACCAAAAAATAATAAAATAGATACAGTCGTGGGAATTATAAACATTTGCATAGACTAGACTAAAATAAAACCGTGGGGCACGTCAATTGTCTACAATCGTTGATTAAAATGTTTGTTTTGTAATGTTACACTATAATTAGGCAGTTGTTCAACCGACAACGATGGACGTGTGATAAGTAGGGCTAGAATGTGGAAAAAAGCTAGCAAGCTCGATTATAAGCGAGTTTTAGGGTTTCATAGTGGTGAGCGAGTAGTACTTTTATCATATGTTTTGTCGATTAAAGACAAACTACGAGCAGTGAAACGATTCCTCGTGTGAATGTCCAACGATAAACTAGTTGAAACATCTCTTTTATTAACATGGAGTGTATAACTATTGGAATTTCCATGAGCAAGAAAATAGTAAGTATTTTCCTCACCGTCTGCGGGCCAACTGCCTAACGACGAATTAAACGATTCTTCTATCGCACATTAAGTCGATAATTTGTAGACAATTGACGTGCCCCCCGGTTTTATTTTAGTCTAGTCTATGCAAATGTTTATAATTCCCACGACTGTATCTATTTTATTATTTTTTGGTTTTTAGTACATTTATCTTAAACATTGCAATGTATGTATAACATAAAACCGTTTAACTTAAAAAGTTTTTTTACCTATTTTTATTTTCTAGTTTTTAGTTTTTATTTCGCATTCTGTTTAATTCATTTAGTGCTTCATTATTGCAAGGTTTCTTGCCCGTTAGTTTATTGCAGTCCAACGCCTCTATAGCGACCCACGCGCCACCTATCGGAAGTTTTTTTAAGGAAAATATTTCCTTTCAAGGTAGTAATACATGTTCCGAATTTCAGCCAAATCGGACCATAAATGCGATTTTTGTAAATATAGCGACCCACGCGCCACCTAGCGGAATTTTTTTTTTAAGAAAATATTTCTTTTCAAGGTAGTAATACATGTTCCGAATTTCAGCCAAATCGGACCATAAATGCGATTTTTGTAAGTATAGCGACCCACGCGCCACCTAGCGGATTTTTTTTTTAAGAAAATATTTCTTTTCAAGGTAGTAATACATGTTCCGAATTTCAGCCAAATCGGACCATAAATGCGATTTTTGTAAATATAGCGACCCACGCGCCACCTAGCGGAATTTTTTTTTTAAGAAAATATTTCTTTTCAAGGTAGTAATACATGTTCCGAATTTCAGCCAAATCGGACCATAAATGCGATTTTTGTAAATATAGCGACCCACGCGCCACCTAGCGGAATTTTTTTTTTAAGAAAATATTTCTTTTCAAGGTAGTAATACATGTTCCGAATTTCAGCCAAATAGGACCATAAATGCGATTTTTGTAAATATAGCGACCCACGCGCCACCTATCGGAATTTTTTTTTCATAATATTGCATTGTCATCGGGGTTATACATGCGTGCAAAATTTCAGATTAATCGGTTGACAGGAAGAGGGTGAAATTTGAATTACTAAATTTGACCCAAGAATAAAGAATAAATAATAAAACAAACGGGGTGAGCTAAATAAAACCGTTTAAAAAGGTCTAATGATGCCCACAAAACTTAGCACTATATTAATTCGCTAAAATTAAAGACACGTAAAAATTTTGTATAAAAATTCATTACAATACAACAAACTATTACAACAATATACTAACTTAAATTGCAGCAATAATACATACAACAATGAAAATAATTTTCTTCATATATCCGTACAATTTTTTAGGCCTCAAAGTTCAACGATCACTTTGGGGATCAAAGTTTTCGCTATCCCGTAATGTTGCTTGGGAAAAATAAGGATCTAACTGTAGCAGCGACAGGAAGTTCTCGCAAAAAGTTTTACAAATATGATAAAGTAAATATACTACAAATACAAGTATACAAATGTACATACATACATACATGCAAACCACTATTTCAGTTTATGTACATACATTGTATCTACATACATACTTACATATGTATATACAAATATTCCATGTTTGCATATACTAATTCCACCCTGATATGCATATGTACATTAGGGTGCGTTTAATTTGTATGAAAATTTTAAAATTTCATAAATAGACTGTATCGCCCCCTCAATCGGTAGTAACATGGTCAAATATATCACACATAAATTTTGGTTCCGATTGGTGGCGGTTAAGGCGTGGCGCATTGAGGTCAATGTTCAGAAAACTCTATGAAGGGTGAAAAAAGCAAAATATTTTTTTTAATTAACTTATACACAAAATTAATACTTCTATACCCAATGATAACAAATATAAATTTTGGTCCCGATTGATGACGGTTTACTGGTGTTTCAAGGGGGTCAATGTTCAGATTGCCATAGAAGACTTACATTTTTAGTGTTGCATATGGTAGTCTGAACATTGACCCCCATGAAACACCAGTAAACCGTCATCAATCGGGACCAAAATTTATATTTGTTATCATTGGGTATAGAAGTATTAATTTTGGGTATAAGATAATTAAAAAAAATATTTTTATTTTTTCACCCTTCATAGAGTTTTCTGAACATTGACCTCAATGCGCCACGCCTTAACCGCCACCAATCGGAACCAAAATTTATGTGTGATATATTTGACCATGTTACTACCGATTGAGGGGGAGATACAGTAAAATATCGTTAATTTGAATTTTAAACGCACTCTAATGTACATATGTACATACATATAGATATACGTCTATATGATATATTTACCTAAATTCACATAAATTTTTTAATTGGTTTTGTGTAAGTCAATATCCTAAAATGCTTAGTTAGCCACATAAGTATGTATGTAAGTTTTGCACACCTGCAGCTCTCCAAAATTGATTTTATTATATGAAAAAATACTGCAAACAAAATACTTTTTTCTTTAAAAATTTAAGAATAACTACATATCGTTGGCTTCGTGAGCAAATGTGCTAAGTCCAATTTTTTTCAAAATTGAGATTTTAATGCAGTAAGATAGTACAACTAAAAATACATCGTCTGCCAAAAAGAAGTTACCATAATGTCTGTTTTTCATGGTGTAATGCAGTGTTAAGCAAATGTGCTAAGTCCACAAAAAATTTTTTTTTCAAAAATCTACGTGCTAAGTCCAGGTGAAAATAAGAAATTATTAATTTTTTTTAATTTGTTTTGTAGAATGATATAGAATTATTACTACATTGCTTTAATAAGCATGGCTTGGGACTGCAAACGTTAATAATTTGCGGGAGTGGCTAGCTTTCCCACCAATTTGATATGCAAACTAGTTTGCGGTACTTTTTACATTTTTACATTTCATTGTATTTTCTATAGAGGGGGTACAGCATAATGTGTGCGTGGCCACACCCATTATCAACAGTGTTAGCTCTCATCAGACTCAGTATAAAATATTCTTGTAAGTGCAAAACTTCATCCCTTTATAAGATGCCACGTCACAAGTTTCCAAAGGGAGTTTTACAATTTTTTTTAAGTAGGCGTGGTTACAAACCGATTTTGCTAAAATTTTACTACAAGTAATAAAATTACATATGTACCTACACCAAGTTCCGCAGTAATATCTGAATTATTTGTCGAGTTATGGGCTCCGAAATCTCTTAAATTCGCGATGCCGCAAACTTTCAATGAATTATCTTCATATTTGACAAAGACGTCGCTTAAAATGTTTTTAATAGGCCACTTTATAGTTCCCATATATAAAAGTGGGCGTGGTCGTCCACCGATTTGGACAATTTTTCGACCAATCGTGTACCTTAGCAAGTAAATCACGCTTCTAAAATTTCAGCTATATATCTACTACCGTTTCTGAGTTATTGATGACTTATAAAACTTTTAGAATTTATCCGTTCATAAGTGGGTGTGGCACCGCCCATTTTCGAGAATTTCAATTTGTTTCTTTATAACGGCGTAAGCTCATTGCATGGATGGAATTTCATCCATTATAACTTTGTGCGTGTTTTTCGATATATACTATATGGTTAGAGTGGGCGTGGTTATCATCCAATTTCGCCTATTTTCAATACCAACCTTACCTGTCTAGTTAGGAGCCTCTGTACCAAAATTCATCAAAATATTTCAATTTTACTACGTACAGTTGAGTATAATAATTTGTGAGAAAATGTGCTAAGTCCACCTAAAAAAAACAAAATCATAGAAAGCAAATGTGCTAAGTCCTAAAGAAGCTCATAAATTTGTACAAGCTTTATATTAAAATGTGCCGATAGCTGGTATTTTAGCACGATCATCTGAGGAAGAAAACTGCATTTTCAGATTTTTTAAATAGTAACAACAAAAAAAGTTAGGAGGTTTTTTCTCTCTCCTGAAAAGTTACCAGAAATGGACTTAGCACATTTGCTCACGAAGCCAACGATATGTATGTATGTATGTATATACATTAAGGTGGATAGAATTTTTTTTTTTTTTTGGAAATTCAATTTGTTCCAAAGCCAGAACGGCACCTTTCTAGCCCAGTAATAAGCCTGTAAAATTTTATTGACCTACTCGCATGTTTAGAGGTGCCCCCAGCTCAACAGAGTTGAAAAAATAGCACGATCTGGTACAAATCGTCGTACCATACGAAAACTAACATATTTAAAATTTCTGGCGAAAGCTATCAAAAAAAAAATCTGTACGAAAAGTAACATATTTCCCTTTTGGCTGACGAAAATTAACAAAATCGACTTTTGGCTGACGAAAAGTATCAGTAATTATATACTGTTTTTACATTAAAATTGTTGTTTTTTAAACGAAATTGATAGTTTTCGTCAGCCAAAAGTTGAACTTGTTACTTTTCGTCGGCCAAAAGTCGAACTTTTTACTTTTCGTCAGCCACAAAAAATATGATGTTAGTTTTCGTATGGTACGACGAAATGTAAAATTTCTAAAATTATAAAATCAAAAACAAAGTATAAGGGTTGATAAAGATGGCTAAGCTGAGTATTAAAGTGAATTTATTTTTTTGGAAACAACAACAACAAAAGTTATTAAAGGTCAAAGTTTGTAATATGCATTTTTTAAATTGAAATTACTTTAAAACTACTGAACCGATTTCGAATATTTTTATACCATTCGATAGGTATTTTGATTCCCTTTTGGTATACATTTTATGTGGGTTCCATAACACCCCCCTGCGGGGTCAACCCCCCTTTTACCCCTTAGTTTTCATATATAAAATGTATATCAAATCAAAAATAAAAATACCTATTGAACGGTATAAAAACATTCGAAATCGGTTCAGTAGGTTTTAAGTAATTGCAATTTAAAAAATGCATAATATAAACTTTGACCTTTAATAACTTTTGTTGTTGTTGTTGTTTCAAAAAAAAAAAAAAAATTAATTCACTCTAATACTCAGCTTAGCTATATTTATCAATCCTCATACTTGGTTTTTTGATTTTATAATTTTCAAAATTTCATATTTGTACCAGATCGTGCTTATTGCTTTCAACTTTGCGGGGCTGGGGGCAGTTCAAAACGTCATCCTATCGCCATACAATTTTGTGGGCTTCATTAACTCGTATAAAGGCAAAAAAAGAACAAAAAAAAATATCCATATATTTTCACTCCACCTTAATGTGCATTTCATCAAAATAATAATAACATCAAACTAGGTACATATGTACATACAATCAATTATAGTCCTTATGAAAATTTTTGCTCAAAACCCATTGAATTTCTAAAAAAAATTGTTCTTTGTAATTATAATAAACATTGCGAATAAATCGCCGAAGAAATCTCATTCATGCTTCGCTACAATAGAAATGAAAACATACAACTTCATAATACGAATATAAACTTAACCCGGATTTTCCCAGAACTTTTTTTGTTTCAGATTTTCATAAAAGTATGTACACCAATAAATTTCGACCTCCTGAGCATGAAATTGAAGTCCGTTTTCCAATACCTTGTGGCACTTTTCCGGAAAATGTGAAAAACTAGCGTTACCATATGGTAGCCGTGGGTCGCCTAGGGTACAGGTTTTTGTTTAAAGGGTAAATGATGTTTGGAAACTTTTTTTTTAGTTTCACAGGAAAAAACACATATCTAATTCACTTTATTGAGATTTAAGTAGGTTTTAAGTAAAGTTATGCAAATAACATATTTTTTTTTTAAATACTTCCATATGTAGGGTTGGCCTATTCTGGCCAATAGCATATATTGCACTTTGTTAGCAAATGTGCTTGATAAATAATAACAATAATTAAAAAACTTCTCTAATTGAACATGACATAGTATATTACGACAATCTTCGTATTCGCCAGTGGAAAAATTGGAAGAGGAAATGGTGAAATATTCTTCACCCATTCATCTTCTTGGACAAAATGGGGCAATGTCGAGCTACCAGCCATTACAACTTCTCAGTTGCCTTTTAGTTGGGCCGAGCAAACATTATCTGGTTTACCCACACATTCCTCTTCAGTATTATCTTCTCCAAAAATGTTGTAATATTGATGAGGCTCCATGTATGTACCTAAATGACAGTTGGTATGTCATTTAGTCCACCATCGTCGAATGCCTCATCTTGATCTTGAATGAAATCATGCATTTTTTGTAATGTTAAACCTCTAAAAGCAGAAAATTTATAAAATTCTAACAAATTAATAACATTACATTAGTTAAATTTACACAACGGCAGAGAAAATCACGCGAAGCCCAACAAAAAAAACCTGTACCCTGGACGACCCACGGCTACCATATGGTAACGCCTTTAGAAAAATGTAAAAAAATGTTGGAAAGAAGAATTTTTTCTTTAAAAACTAATTTACATTACATACATTATTTCATTAGCTTTCATAAAGTGTAATTATATGAACAATTTATTCTAAAATTTATAAAATATACTTATATTTACCGACATGCCATATCTGAAAACGGGAATTTTCAGTACTAATTTTTGTCACCTCATTTTCACACGCAATAGCTTCGACATTTGAGCACAGAATAACACGATCTTTACCTTTTTGCAAAGCCACATTAATTTTTCATTGAAAATTGGCATTTTCCTGGTGTGTTTTCTTTTCCTTTTGTTTATTTTCTTGTAAATGTAAGGGGATGTTTAGCGTTACCATATGGTGCTCGTGGGTTGATTCGGGTTAAGTAAACATTGGCCGTCACTCATACGCCCTCACTAACCTCCAACGGCACCGCTAAATGTACATACCTACATTATGTAGGTTACATACATACATATGTATATATTTCGCTCACTCCATGCCTCAACCACCGCTAAAACATTTTAGTATGCTCGGTCCTGCGTTCATAAATCCAATATACAGTGAAACCTCCCTTGGGCGGACACTCACCGTCGGGAAAATTTTGTCCGCCCAAGAGAGGTGTCCGCCTAAGAGAGTGGGTTGCTACTTTAGAAATTTTTTGAATTTTAAAGGATTTATTTATTCATATATCACTGAAAAAAACAAGGATTCTTATGTCTTCAAAATTTCACTTAAATACATCGTCGCCCGGATAAATTAGTGTCGTATGTGAATTTTGGGCCGAATTGAGTTAATAATATAGTTATACTAAACTAATCAAGATCTTTCGAATGACGTTATCCGTTTTTTGCTATCTCCTTTAGTTTAAGAGATATTGATCAGAATTTTTTCGTTTGTGCAAGGTCGCAAGCGATTTCGTCTAATTTCCAATGTGCTTTTAATTGCTGTCAATTATGTAATTTATTTACTTTTATGAGAAATCAAATACAATATTTAACTAATTTTAAAAATCTTTAATTTAGTTCAAATTGGGAACACATTTTGTCGTACGTCATACAAATTTCCTGCAAAAATGTTGCTAAAGGTAACATACGACAAAATTTTACTGAAGAATATCCTTTATAAATTCCAAAATAATAAACAATATATAACAAAATTAAAATAATTTAAGAATTTTGTGGCCTAGTAGTGTTCTGCCAGACTTTGGAGAAAAACTAATCAGAAGTTTTGGAGAAATACAATTCCAAACTTCAAACCTGTTTTCCCAAAAGTCTTCAAATGCAACATACGACATTAAATTATCCGGGCGACGACATAAAAACATATCGTCGCTGCGCCAACAAATTCAGTTATATGTTTTTTTCGATTTTTTTTATTACATATTTATTTAGCGCTATCCGCTAGCCACATTTCTGCATTTCCCGTTTTCTGATATCCTTCTTTGGTTAGAAGTTATCAAACACAGCTATATGCTCTCAGTAGTAGAAATGCTCTGTAAAATCAGTTATACATCTATTTTCGTATAATTTTTTTTTGATTTCAGGTTATTTTTGTGTAAAAAAATTATTTAAAAAAAGCGTATGTGACCAATTTTCAAAATAGGAGGGGCACTGGTCAATTAAATAATGCATTTCCAAGCTATCGCTAATTGCATCGGACCCTAGCGAAGAATTGTATACACATCTTTCACGATTTCTTACCCCCACTAGCAAATTTAAACAATTTGTAAAAAGAGCTATGTGCTGTAAAACGGCGCAAATGCTTCATGCGAAGTGGTTGGTCAAAAAAAGTAAAAAAAAATTGCACAAGTCTATTACATATGTGTAGTATCATTAGTTAACAATTCAAAGTAGAAAAAATATTATCTAGGATCACCAGAAAACGGTTTTTTTGCTCTCCTGAAAAGTTGCTGAAAAACGTATAGCTGTTTTTGTTGGCGCAGCGACGATATACATAGTTATGTATGTACATATGTATACATATACATAAAGTATTAACATACATATTACATATCAATTAGTAAGTTGCTGAGAACTATAAATGTTGGGATATCTTTGAAATTATGTCGATTGACGAGGGATTTGTTGCTTATTTAAAATAAAATTGTTTTGCAGATGGCTTTCAAATTCAACAATTCAAATGCAATAAGGTCTTCCGTGCAAAATCTTTTCAAATTTGAAACTGCAGTCAAAGCCATTTCGTTCGAGGAGATTGCATTACCTACTTTCAGCGGTAATACTTTCAGTATCGGTACTATCATCTTCAATGGTTTCGACATTCTGGTCAGTTAAACCATCTAACTGGAAACCGGTGAATGTAGTTATATCTATTCCAATAGTCATGCGGACATTTATTTTAGTTGGTGATTCCCCTTACATCGTAGCGCTTTTTACCTAACGAACATTCCACGAACTTTTTTTATATTGCTATACATACTTATATTTTGTCCGCATAAGAGGAGTTCGTGTCCGCCTAACAGAGGTTTTTATGTGATTCGTTATGAAAAAAAAAATCAAAGTGTCCGTTGACGAGAGGTTCGTGTCCGCTTAATAGAAGTTTTTAGTTCATTTCAATAGTAAATAACTGTCCGCGTCCGGCCAAGAGAGTGTCCGCCTAAGAGAGGGCAATTTGTTCTAAAAATTGAACCTAAACCTTGGTGCATGAAAAAATGTCCGCTCAAGGGAGGTGTCCGCCTATGAGAGGTGTCCGTTAGGAGAGGTTTCTCTGTACATATGTACATATAATTAAGGGATTCACAAAGTGTCGTAAAGTCATATGTCATATTAAAATATTGTACGGAAATAGTTATAAAAAACTTTTCCGAAGCCCTGTGGAGAAGTAAACAACAGCAGATCATCAAATACCACGACCCAAAAACAAATCGTGCAGAGTTGTATTTATTTAGTACACACACAGCATATAATGCAACAACAAAATATTATGACTTATGACGATATGACGTAATATGACAGGTTGTGAATCCCCTAACTGTATTTTCTTTAATTTACCATAAATATTATTTAATAATTGAGTATGGTAAGATATTTTTCTTTTACCTCTTGATTTCACTTGTTGTAATTGTACATATCGTTGGCTTCGTGAGCAAATGTGCTAAGTCCATTTCTGGTAACTTTTCAGGAGAGAGAAAAAACCTCCTAACTTTTTTTGTTGTTACTATTTAAAAAATCTGAAAATGCAGTTTTCTTCCTCAGATGATCGTGCTAAAATACCAGCTATCGGCACATTTTAATATAAAGCTTGTACAAATTTATGAGCTTCTTTAGGACTTAGCACATTTGCTTTCTATGATTTTGTTTTTTTTAGGTGGACTTAGCACATTTTCTCACAAATTATTATACTCAACTGTACGTAGTAAAATTGAAATATTTTGATGAATTTTGGTACAGAGGCTCCTAACTAGACAGGTAAGGTTGGTATTGAAAATAGGCGAAATTGGATGATAACCACGCCCACTCTAACCATATAGTATATATCGAAAAACACGCACAAAGTTATAATGGATGAAATTCCATCCATGCAATGAGCTTACGCCGTTATAAAGAAACAAATTGAAATTCTCGAAAATGGGCGGTGCCACACCCACTTATGAACGGATAAATTCTAAAAGTTTTATAAGTCATCAATAACTCAGAAACGGTAGTAGATATATAGCTGAAATTTTAGAAGCGTGATTTACTTGCTAAGGTACACGATTGGTCGAAAAATTGTCCAAATCGGTGGACGACCACGCCCACTTTTATATATGGGAACTATAAAGTGGCCTATTAAAAACATTTTAAGCGACGTCTTTGTCAAATATGAAGATAATTCATTGAAAGTTTGCGGCATCGCGAATTTAAGAGATTTCGGAGCCCATAACTCGACAAATAATTCAGATATTACTGCGGAACTTGGTGTAGGTACATATGTAATTTTATTACTTGTAGTAAAATTTTAGCAAAATCGGTTTGTAACCACGCCTACTTAAAAAAAATTGTAAAACTCCCTTTGGAAACTTGTGACGTGGCATCTTATAAAGGGATGAAGTTTTGCACTTACAAGAATATTTTATACTGAGTCTGATGAGAGCTAACACTGTTGATAATGGGTGTGGCCACGCACACATTATGCTGTACCCCCTCTATAGAAAATACAATGAAATGTAAAAATGTAAAAAGTACCGCAAACTAGTTTGCATATCAAATTGGTGGGAAAGCTAGCCACTCCCGCAAATTATTAACGTTTGCAGTCCCAAGCCATGCTTATTAAAGCAATGTAGTAATAATTCTATATCATTCTACAAAACAAATTAAAAAAAATTAATAATTTCTTATTTTCACCTGGACTTAGCACGTAGATTTTTGAAAAAAAAATTTTTTGTGGACTTAGCACATTTGCTTAACACTGCATTACACCATGAAAAACAGACATTATGGTAACTTCTTTTTGGCAGACGATGTATTTTTAGTTGTACTATCTTACTGCATTAAAATCTCAATTTTGAAAAAAATTGGACTTAGCACATTTGCTCACGAAGCCAACGATATGTAGATTAGGCATATAACAAATTTTGACGAAAAATTTGGCATACCACCACGTGGTGGCAAATATTGTACAAGTAATGAATATCACTTTTTTATGTGATTTCGGTTCAAAAACGTTCCGCGCAAAAATGGATTTCTAAAAAAGTCAGATTTTTTTTTAATATTTTTATTTTTACATTTTTGTCAATTGTTATATGAAATAAGTTTTAAGTTTAAACTTTAAAGTATGTAATGATTTACACAATGGTAAAATGTCTTGCACAATTTTAATTGCACGCTCTGCGCAGATGTACAAAACTTTTTTTGTTTTTTTTTCAGCAGCTCTGATAAAAAATTAATTTCGTTTTGCGCGGAAACTTTTTTGCAATTTCTCAAAAAAAAAAATAATGGGGTTCATACTTTTTTATGCTCTATTCGACTATGGTATGCCGTTTTTCGTATTTGCAAAAATTTTAAAAAGTTATATGCCTAATGTAGATACATACATGCATGCATATGTAGGCATATGTTTAGAAATTTAATTATTTATCATCCATTAGTATGTTAATGAGTCCAATGTGCCAGTATTGCCGGAAGAGTCCGTACACACGCTCTCACCCAATGATGTCGAGCGCGTGGAGCAGCGCATGGAGAGGCGGCGGAAATTGTTGCAAGAGAAGTGCACCGAATTTGGGCTAGATGTTGTTGGTAAATATGTACAAGAAAATTAAAACTTTTATCATATATGTATGTATGTACATTAGGGTTGTCCCCAAATGTATAGTCAAATTGTATACCATATTTCTTGAGCCTCACCCCCAGGTCGATGCTAATAAATATAGTCGAATATAGCACATATAAATTTTTTTTCCAATCGGAGACGGTTAAGGGGTATCGAACAGGGGTCAAAGTTCAGAAAACTGTATCGAGACTCAAAAATTTAAATTTAAGTTTTGGTATATCTAATGCGGAAAATTGAGTCCTGCACTCAAGGATACCAAATGTAAATTTCGGTCCCGATCGGAGACGGTTAAAGGATGTCGCACAGAGGTAAAAGTTCATATTACCATATGTGACCCTGTACTACACCCTTAACATACAAACTGTATGCAAAGGAAATTAAAAAAAAAAACTCCTGTGAATTTTACTTTTTGTTGGATACACTTTTATGGCGGTTCGGGCTCGATATGTATGGTAATATGAACTTTGACCCCTGTGTGACACCTCTTAACCGTCTCCGATTGGGACCAAAATTTATATTTAATATCTCTGAGTGCAGGACTATGGATTCGGGCATTAGATATGGACATTTCCTGGGCGTTTCGGACTTTACGTTCGCACGATTTTTTAATTTTTGAGGCAGAAATATCGCGGAATATTGTATTGTTTTATTATATAGGGAAAGATTCAGGCCACATATGATGATAAAAATATGTTGGCGACACAAATTTAGTTTAATACCCTTGTTTTAGCCACTTAAAATGCGTTGCGGACGTTACACAACATGGAAGTGGTTTTTAGATTATTAACTAAATCAGCGATTTTCTTCGAATTTCGAAGTATAAATGAAAAATGTTATTGGAGATAAATTGAAGAGAAAAGGCGAGGGTAGCTAAAATCAGCCACAGCAATAAGCCAAGAACAACATCTGATTAGAAAATGGTGCATATATTGCGTTGCGGACGTTAAATTTTTTGTCTATGATACATATAGAACATATACACATTTTCACATTCACGAAATTTCGTATGCGCACTATACTTGCTAAGACAAATGGTTAGACTAAAAATTTTCCAAATCCGTTGACCAACACGCCAACTTTTATATATGGGTATCAGGCGCGGATCCAGGATTTCGACAAGGGGGGGTTTTGAAATTTTATTTTTTTTGGAAGATGTTTTTAAGGGCAGACGCTGGTGAAAATATGGACTAATACCACCTACTATTATTATTCTATATACTAGTTGCGCCATTTCCCGCACCTTAAAACATAGTGTAAAGCATACAGTGAAATGGCTCTGGGATGCGTAGTCGAAATTCGATAAAAAAAGGCGATATGTCATCGGCAAATGTCAAAATCGGGGACAGACTGGTATGGCGGCGACTTCCGGGGGTACAGATTGGTATGGCGGCCGGATGTGGTTGTTGTAAGAAAACGGACCATAATGACATGGTCGTAGCAATCAAGACAGAAACGCAATTCCGTAATTGGGAATTGAAAAAACCAATTCATAATTTCGAAAAGAAATTAAGGCTGAGTTCCTAAAACGCAATTCCCGGAGAGGGCGTAAACGCCAGCTATTCCACGAATAACATGTGCAAGAATGTAAAATCAACAACCTACAGAACAGGAAGAAAAAGAGCAATTTATATTGCATTCACGATCGGCATTGGGCCAGAACAACAACTTCAAAATCAGCTGAGCACAGCTGTTCGACCTCGTTTAACACACATCCCAGAGTCATTTCACTGTTCTCCGTACACAATGCCTTAAAAACACCAAACACAAAACCCTCCAAATTAACAATATGTATGTCATCACATAAAGTGCAGGAGATTTCAATTGAATTTGTAAATAACATGTATAACGTACATGTATTTAATAAATTCATAAATTAAAAAAGCCGGCATATGCGGGTGTTACGCCTTCAGATGGCTCTGAAGCTACTTTATTATAAACTTGACCACTGCGCGACACCTAGTGAAGGGTAGCAGTTATTATATGATATAGTTTGAAGCGCGAGGTCGCTACTGCGTGTTCTAAATTTTCAAACGTGCAACCAAAGAACGTACATTGTATAAGAAGAGAAAATCGTTTAGTCAAAAAAAGATGATGACTTCGCGAGTTGCCTCCCATCATTCTTCAAGCTCGAATTCGTTTGTTTTTTCGCGGCGAAAAATAAATTCATTTTGACATTTCTTTTGCTTGACATTAAGTTATTATTTCTATTCATACTCTACCGCCACTGCAAAGATGCAAAGATGGTTGAAAATGAGCCGGGCTGCAAATTTTAGAATTTTATAAAAACCTTGATCTGATGAAAAGCTCTGTTGAAACTTTTTTTATCCTTTGTTGAAACATTTCAATTTTATGAATGAATCGCTTGTAGTATTTTAACTTCGTACTCGTTTTAATTCTTGTTTTTGGTGGTTGATTGGATTGTGCTTATACATACATACGTATGTATGTATATTTTTGCATTGGTACGTGCGAATGAGTATCGTATGGTATTGGTGGCAAATTGATCATCAATTTCACTTTACCTTGCTTTTAAAGCCAAAATAAATAAGAATGTATGTACATATGTAGTACTTTTTGGTTATATTTATATTTTTAATAGAATTTTTACTTTATTGAAGTTCTTGTCCTTCAAGAATTTTTCAAAAAGCCTCGAAAATTGAAACATGATTGAAAGTTTGACAGAATCGAAAATATAGTACGCGCTTATTGTATTAGATTTAATTCCTCTAAATTTCGGGTATTTTCTATTTAACTATAAGTTGTAATTGTATGTTATTATTGCCTACAAGGACAACTATTTGAATGAACTGATTCAATTGTACCTGTTTCACCTTGTGGATATGTGCATATAAAATATAATCTGAAAATAAATGAAAATAAATGTCGAGTTTTGCCTTTGGACAGCTAAACCCATCCAACCATTGCTTTTGGAATGATAGAGTTTTCCTTGATCAGTTTGGAAAATTTGGGCGCAGAATCTATAAAGGCATTAATTTGGGATGTGTGATAAACCACAAGGGGGGTTTGAACCCCCAAAACCCCCCCCCCCCCCGTGGATCCGCCACTGATGGGTATTATAAAGGGGCCTAATAAAAACATTTTAAGCGATGTCTTAGTCAAATATTAAGATTATTGATTGAAAATTTGTGGTATCACTCTCACTAAAGATGTAAAACAAAAAACAGAAACAGATTTGAAAATGTGCTTGGCACCGCCTCTTTTTAGACAAAGGAATTTATGAGACATCGGATCCCATAACTCGACAAATAACTGAGATATTACGACGAAACTTCGTGCACCCTTTCACAATTTCTGGTAATACATGTGCAAAAACTAATCGAAATCGGTTCACAACCATGCCTACTTCTCAAATAGGTTGGTATTTAAGACGCGCTCTTCAGAAATTCGTAACTTGATTTCTCTGTAATTAACAGTCATACAGGGATGAAATTGTGCATTAAGAATAAGCTTCATAAGGTTAATCCAATGGTAGATACAATTTTTTAAAATGGGTTCTCCATAAAAGTATACAACCGAGTAAAAATTTTTACATATTTTATATATTTATACTGTTTTTGCGCAAATAAAAAAGTCACGTGCGTTACTAAGAACAACATTTTTGGTTCTCACTATCTCCCAAACTTTTTGTTTGATATAGCCACACAGTAAAAATGTTAGTTTAATTTTTATTTCATTTTGGTATTTATATATAACAATGCCAAAAAGCATAAAATTAAAAAAAAAACATTCTGGTTAAAAAAAAAGAAGAGAATATTGAGAGACAGAAATTATTCTTGGTGTCAAATTAATACTTTCTTGGAATTAAATCAAAACCAAATTTTCATTATTTTTAGAATATTTCTGGTATTAAACATAATTGAAATGGTATAAGATCAATCCAAAATTGGAATAAATTCTATACATTTATGGAATTAAATTAAAACCAAATTTTCATTATTTTTAGAATATTTCTGGTGTTAAAAATAGTTGAACTGGTATTAAATCTATCCGAAAATTGGAATAAATTGTATAATTTTTTTGATTTAAAAATAAACTCCCATAAAATTTCCAGTGGATATACTGCAAATAACCCATTATCCCAAAGATTAATGAGAAATTGAATAACTTTAACATAGATTATTTACATAAAAAATCCAAAACAGTAGTAGCAAACACTAAAGTACCATATATGTATATCTAGCCCTAATCCCCATAAAAGTGTATCCAAAAAATGTAAATTTTACAGGACACAGTTTTTTTTAAACTTATTTAGTCTCTAACTTCGAAACTGCACATTTCACAGCTATGAAATTTTGGGAGTTGATGCATGTGATAGTAAATTGTTGATTTCCACAAAAAGGATGAAATCGATAATTTTGTTGGATACACCTTTATGGAGGTTAGGGCTCGATATATGTATATACATATTGTCACTTTTACACTAATATTTTGGAGAGTCCAGGGAAATTTCGCCACCGTCGCGGTTCTTGTAGTGATACTGAAAGAGGAACCCTCAACTGCCTTATGACTGAAAGAATAAAGCAAAATTTGCCCTCATTATACTTAATTAATATCCTGCATTACTTGCTTGATACAATTATTCGATTCGGGCCATTAATTACCCCTCCGGATTGCAGTTTTAGAAACATTTTGTTTGATTTTTTTTTTACTTTTTTCTGATAATTTTTTTTTTTTTAAATATTTTTATGGTTTTGATTTATGGATTTGATTTGAAACTACTTTGATGGTAATATAATTGAGAAAGAGAAAGTTTTTAATACTTTTCAGGATTTGTTTTTAAACCATAAATGATTAAACTTCTTTAGAGAGGATTTTAATACTTTTCAAGACTTAATTTTGAAACTACTTTGGAATAAATAAAATTGTAAAACTTCTCATGAAACTACTTTGGAATAAAGAAAATTGTAAAACTTCTCATAGATAGTTTAAAAATAAGACTTTTTGGCATTAAAATTCAAATTTAATTCCAAGAATGATTAAATTAAGTACCCAATGATATTAGAAATAAACTATAATTTTTACTGTGCATAGTTAATTTAGCCATTAGTCAAAACTTTGTTTTTCTTATTACACACCGTTGCGGACGTTACACTTTTCGTAATGTATTTTTATCTCAAAAAAGCGTATTTTCGCGAAATCTTTTTTATTGTTATCCAATCACAGAGCAAATCGCTGTTTAGGTATATATAACATTTAATAGGGATTCAAAATTTCAGAAATTTCCGCGTAATTGCAAAGACAGACAATAGAATATAGAACTCAATAGAACATAGACAAAAGCTGTGAAAAAATAAAAATTGACAACAAAATCTCTTTTCTGAGGTTAGTGAGAGCTTAAAGAGAAAGACAAATAAATAGAGAAATATTTGGCTTTGAGAATTCACATTTTTTTTTCATTAAAAATCAAGAAAAATATTAATATTTGCTCTTTTACAAGATAGATTAGATTCTAAGCTCCCTTGATAGCAACAGAACTGTGCAATTAAAGCAACTTTAAATTTTCGTGCTTGGTTGACTTTTCCTGGGAAATGCCCATATATGTACAAAAAAATTAATTAAATTTTTTGAATCCCCATAGTTTTCTAAACTTTGACCCCTTTGCGACACACCATAATCACTTCCGATCGGGGCCAAAATTTATACAGGATATCTTTGATGTTAATGTTACCGATGCAAGGGGTGAGAAAGTAGAAAATCGCTAATTTGATTTTAAGGACCACCCTAATGCTCATATATATATGTATGTATATTCATACATATGCACATAAACATGCCTACCCAGCAGTATTTATCAGCTGGAAAACAGCACATATTTCCTACTGAATATTCAGTAGAGATGTAGTTCTAAAATCTGAACTTTCCCTTTCTTTTTTATATAGAGGTGGCGTCGAAAATCAACTACCTACACAGAGCCAAAAAGTTCACATATAATCAAAGAAATTGCCGTCTAAAAAAGCTATTTGGCCGAGGAGAGCGAGAGGGGACAAGCTTGAAGAAATTTTTGCTAGAAAATTTTCTAGATTTTATCTTGAGTTTCTTCTTAAATTTATTGAAAATGATATCGTCTAAAAACGAGGATATAACTTCTTATTTATTAATTTTTTATATCATTTTGTCAAAAAAATTAAATTGTTAGAAGAAAACTGCTTATTTTATGAGACAATTTTTTTAAAGTAAATCAATAGGACATCCTTTAATTTTTACTAGAACCTTATTGAATTTATTAAAAAGGAAAACATTTTATTTTTTCAAAATGTTCCATTAACGTCTTAACATACGTATGTACATGGTATGTATGTATGAAAAAAAAAATTGTTTAAATAATAGCTATTTATAATAAAAATTGGAAATTACCTAACTTAGTAAAACAGTGTTAGGGCAACATTGTCATGAATTTTGATGTACTTTCTCTTGGCAAAACAAAAATGATAATTTATGAAGGTACAGATAAGTTAGCTGACCAACTATGTGCAAACGACTTCAGAGTTCAAAAAGACATTATAAGGTAAAACTTATATGATTAAATAAGAAGCAGTTTAAAAAAGTGTGATAATTATTTTCAGAAAGTAGTGTATTTAAGGTGGCAATCATTTCAAATTGATAAGATCATCGGCTTATTACAATTAAGAGGAGTTTCTAATGAAAATCAAGATTCTGTTCTTAATAACATTAAAAAGGGGTTCATCTTAATTTTACAGGTTATCTGCTAAATTTATGTGAAAAGGTTTCCATATTTATTCTAAGAGTCATCTTCTTAATTTTATATATTTAAGAGGTTTTCATCTTAGTTTTATAGGCTATCTATTGAATTTTACTGAAAATCATTTCATCTAAAATCCACGGGTAATTTTCTTAATTATATTGAAAAGGTTTTCATATTAGTTTTACAGATTATCTACTTAGTTTTATTAAAATGAGATATCCAGTCATAATAAGAAGGACATCTTATTGGAAATAAAATGTAGAGAAATCCGCTAAACTTTGTTCTGATTTATAGCGCATTTTAAGTGGTCTTTTGGCTCCGTGTAAAAACTGCTGAACGAGAAGGGAGATTTTCTGTATAAAAAAATACCTGAATACGCAGGGAGAACTTCCATAGCATATATTTTAATACACCTGATGTCCTCACTGCGTATTCAGTTATTTTTTCAGGCATGATTTTTGAACTCAGTTTCAGGGCATTTATGATACTAAATATGCATCTCCTTACCTCGAATACTGCTGGGTATGTTTAATGGTTTTAGTTTTTTTATACTCAGCTGTACATAGTACACAGAGTATTATAATTTTGATTTCATAACGGTGTATGTAAACAAATTACGTATACGCAATGTAGAGACATTTCAAAGTGTATAGGGTGTTTTTTTAGTTTTTTCAAATAGTATCTTATTTTATAATGACTACACGGTGGCCGCTGTGGTGCAGTGGGTAGAGAGCTCGCCTGTTATACCAGAGATCTCGGGTTCAAGTCCCAGCCCAGACAAACACCAAACAATTTAATTTAATAATTTTCTAATTAATTAAACAGTTTTTTAACACTCAAGTTATACCGTCAGCGGTTCAAAAGGGGTGAATTACATTTTTGTATTTTTCGAATCTCGAGATGATTTGCTTTTAACGGAAGATACACATATTTACCTTGTTGAGCGCAAGGCGTACATAAATAACTATGGTATGTGAATGCTTCGTTGTATCGGTACAAGTTCGTATCGTCTAAAAAGTATTTCGTTGATAACACTGCTTTACAGCCAAAAAATATTCTGATTCCGAAAATCGGGTTCATTTTTAATTCTATGGGAAGCTTTTGAGATATAGGCAATTTACCGTTATTTGGCCAATGACTCCACTTAGTCCTGTATATCTTTTTAACGCATATCTCTTGGCACGGATACATTCTATGCATGTTATACCGGTAAATGAGCTTGTATCTACTGCGCTGCTACTACCCTGCTACTACCCTGCAAAAATTGTTGGACTACTTGGTACATTTATGCCACAGTCAACTAGCTACAAACTGGTCACATGTAGCCAATCATTGGGCCAGTTCACGTATATGGTACATTTGTGCCACATTCAACTAGCTACGAACTTGCCACATGCAGCCAATAATTGGGCCAGTTCATATATATGTATGTATGTAGATTCGTGTTTGAAGATCGGTTTTAACGATCGTAACCGCTGCACGATGTTTATTAACAGTGTTGCCAAGAAGCATTAATCTATATATTAAAAAAAAAAAATTGGTCTTTAGAGCTCAAGAATGAAGCAGTTATGAAAATAAAAACGACCAAAAAAACCAAAAGTAAAATTTAGTCGGATGAGCCAGCCGATAAACAAGCTCTACTAATTAGCACAAAGAATTGCTTGAAGAGATGTGGTGGTCTCCGAAATGAATCTATAACTTCTACCCAAAAATATAAATTTTTCACACCAATTTTTCCTTAAAAAAAAAAAAAAATGGTCTTGAGAGATCAAGAATGAAGTAGTTATGGAAATATTTTACATTTTTAACTCCTTAGAGTAGTTTAAAATGTAACTTGCCGTAGCTAGTTTAAAAAGTAACCTCTTGTAGGTGGTTTGCAAAGTAGCTACGGCAAGTTAGTTTTTAAACTAGTTTGATGCGATCGAGCGATGGACCATGTGGTCCTGTGCTAGGACATTGCAATGTTAATTGGACCAATATTTTTATATGGAATGTGGCAGGTTTTGGGATAGTTGATTGCCACAAGCGGCTGGTTTGTAAATGCATGTATGGACTAGTTCCGTTTTCTGCAGGGTACACTGCTACTGCACATGTGTAGTTACTGGTAAATTATGCATAGAATGTACCGTATAGTGGCATTGCGCAATTTGGCTGTATTTACATGATCGCCTACAACTTTTCCATTTTACTATGGATTTTCTTCGTTGATAGCTTTTCTTTTTGCCAATAGAATGGATCTCCATGTAAATGAGTAAAACTTAAGGTAAATCGTTTCTCTTAAAGATCTTGCCTGACTTAATAAATTTTTTCTTCAAATTTTCGTAAAAAATTTAAAATCTTCAATTTGACTCATCTACATACATATATCTCGACGGCTGAGTAAAAGATTGCCCTATTTCAAAAATTGTTTCAATAACGTTCTATTTCAGATCTTGCTTCAAAACAGGGCTGCTCACCTCATAGGCACTCAAAGCACAATTGTTTTTGTTTTGTACCGAATCATAGGCACAGATACATATTTTCACTTCAAATATGAAAATAAAATTTTCTTTGCACTGCCATAAGCACTGAGATATAAAAAAATTTTATATGTATGTGCCTATGATTCATATTGAATGTGCAGAGCAAAGGCACTTTGTATAGGAGCTCGAGCACTGCCGTAAGAAATCGAAATTTACAATAACAAATGTGTAATGAAAAAAAATTCAAAAAATGAAAGCACTGTAAAAAATTAGTATTCAAAAAATGTTCATATAAAAAATAAAAAAATTTGTATGTATGTGATACTACCATTTGAAAATAAATTCTAAAATAATATTTTATTGAAATTCATAAAAAAATTTACATGAGCAAAAAAAATTTTTCAGTGCATATCGTCGGTGATACTGCAATACGTTCCATGTCACTTTTCACTTCTTCCTGAATACACCTAAATAACCTTTTTACACTTTTGTCAATCACATAGATTTTGCTTTTATATATAACTTCGCTTTTATAAATACTATAAAAATGTAAAAAACACCGCGAAAAGTGAAAATATATATAGTTTTTTCTCCTTCTTCAAAAATTTATTCACGGCGACATAGAACGTCTTGCAGTATCACCGACGATATACAAAATTTGTAGATGTATTGAGCTTTGTACTTTCAATACAAGAGCGTTGAGCAGCCCTGCTTCAAAAAGTTCCTAAAAATTTCCATAACTGCTTTTTTATTCGCAGGGACGATATGTAGGCACATACATACATGTTCATTTTAATTCTTTAAACAAGCAATAAAAAATTAACCCATTCGGAAATGTCCATTCCCTGTGGTTTATGAAAGAATGTACATATTTATGTATATATTAATATTAAGAACGAAAACCAACTTGAAAGCTTCATAAATCTAAAACTTCTACCGTTTAACTATTTTATTAGCTAAGATTTGGTTAAAATAGGTGAAACTTTATATTTCAATTACATACATTGAAGTTAACAACAAAAGTTGTGTACATTAATCTTGAAAATTTGTTGTTGTTTCTCTCATTTAAAAGGCAATGACACATGGCACAAGCCCAACGCCTGGGAATTTTTAGTCAATAAAAAATATCGCATTATATGGTTGGTGCAATTAATTAAATCTCAAGGGAATATACTAAGTACAATTTTATTATTATTTTTAACTTTTAGGTGCAATGTGTTCAAAGCGGCATCTTCATCATGGATGTTTAATTTTAATGTATTAGCCGGTTACTCACCGGAATTCCTACAACGAACCAAAGAAGTGTTCCTGAATTTAGCTCGAGAACGCTACCCGCGTGTCACCATTGATCAGGTACATATAAACTCAAGGTTATTATACTCAGCTGTACTAGTACACAGAGTATTATAGTTTTAATCACATAACGGTAGTACGTAACACCATGAAATAATCGAGATAGATATGGACTTATATATATATATCTGTGGCCACAAGGCATAATCGTCTAATAGCATTGACAGACGGCAGCGATAATCCCAATTACCGCAACACTTAATTCGATTAAAATTTTACCCTGACAGACGGCAAGTATTGCAGATTAACAAAACAGCTGAAGGAAGGTAGGCGCAGCGGCGAATTCAAAAACTTCTTGTTTTATTTCCAAAGGTAGGGTAATGTCAAAATCAAAACGAAGTCACATCATGGTTAATAGGAATGGGCGAGTCCCAAACGGATTCAGATTTCAACCAAGGCGAAATATCATTTTGACAATACACTACCAATTACAGTAACAAATTACATTCGAAATTTCTGAATTCACTTATGCGCCTACCTTCCTAGATCTGCCTTGGGTTCTTCTTTTTCTTCCTTTCATTCAAAATATACATTTTTCACCAGGGATGTCATTACAGAATGCTTTAATCCGCTAAAATTTTGAGGACTAACTCAAGAGATATTCCGGATTACCTCCAGTTAATTCTCAAGTTAAGTCCGAATTAGCTAGATATTCCGGATTATCGCTGCCGTCTGTCAATGCTATAAGTCGTAAAATATGATTTCAAGATAAATTACTTTTTATATTCAAATACAAATGCGGAGTGATGAAATTTCATCCACGCAATGACCTATTGTCAATTTCATGAAATTTCCGACTTATTAAAGGACAAAATGTAAAATTTGTATGCGTCATATCTCAGAAATCGTAGCAGATACATATATCCATGAAATTTGGTACGTGTGCGAAGAAAAATATTTGGACGAAAAATTGCCAAATTCGACTGACGATCACTCTGACTTTTATATCGCGGCTGAGTAAAATATCACCATATTTCATAGAGTGTTATTAACCCCATTCTTTTGCACGCAAGTTCGAAGAAAAAAATTAAAGCGTGAATAACGGGTATTCATGAATATTGATGTGTAAACTGTTTCGAAATCGGATATTTATTCCCTTTTCCTTATTCCTTTTTTCCTGGTTTTCTATGGATTAAAAGGCGACTATCGTTTTTGTAATTTTTTGTTGTCATTGTGACTGCTACTATGTTGTTGTTTTTGTTTGTTTTGGTTTTGGGTTTTTGACTTTTGATTTTTTATGTTGTTTTGCTTTGTATTGCTCAGAAACATGCAAGATCATCCGAGTCAACGTTTGACCCATATCTGGAGACCCGGCCTAGGGGTCACAATGAAAAGAGTTTCATATCGAAGTCCTGCTCAAAACCTTTCATTTGATACCAATATTGCTCAGAAATATTCAAGGATCATCCGGGTCCTCCTTTTGACCCATATCTGGAGACCAGGCCTAGGGGTCACAATGAAAAGAGCTTCATATCGAAGTCCTGCTCAAAACCTTTCATTTGATACCAATATTGCATAGAAAATTAGATAGGTAGATGTAGGTGTGCATATCCATACATTTGCATACATGTTCAAACAGGTTGGTCCTTTTTATTTTGCCTATTTGTCGCATTGTTGCAGAAAACAACAACAACTTCACTTCGCTTCGTTGCTGTGTTATGGTTTGCTATCGATATCAATCCTGATATCGATCATAAACGGGTTAATTTCGGTTGCTTAATTTTGTCTGTGTGGCAGCACCACTATTTCAATAGTTTCTTAGTAGTTTCCAATAACTTCCAATTAATAATGGCCGACGTGCTGACACGGTGAAGAAGAATGGTGACGCGTGGCCAAACATGAAAGGTAGTCGCATGCATGGTTCAATTATAGAAGGTTTTTGCAGTACTATATACGGACATACATACATACACACTCCATGTAAAATTGGTTGTGTATTCTGTGATGCTTCTGTCAAAATCATAGCCGCCGTTGTAGAAATCACCTTGCGTCAAGATCAAATTGTCATAAGTTTTGACACAAGCACCACAATATGAAAAAAAAATTATAGGGAAAAGTCTGCAATCAGCTGTTTAGTGGGTTAACCTTCTATAAATTAGCCTTGGCCGCAAGTGAAGGAGAATGAGGTTGTATTATAGGGGTGGTTTCGATAGAATAGCTTACAATTTTTTTTTTGCCGTCAGTAACTTTCCTGTTCGAGTAATTTCATTTACCAATTATGGTGTTCTAGCAATAATAACGATTCGTATTTTCTCATTCAGTTACTAGATATTTCAACTGCGAAGTTTTTCTTTGCTCAAATCCTGTAATTAACTCCCTTTTTCCTCCACTAAGTGTCTAAACAAAATTTAAGCGAGTGGGTTTATCCGAAATTTACATTGATTTTTTTTATTCTTTATTCTTCGAGATGATTATATGGTATTGCTTCATTTTTTTTTAGAACCCGAGCTTTATAGATCGCACATAAATTTTTCTTCAAATCTGGCAAGCTATCGAGCCGACCTCTATGAGTAGGCATAATGAGAAATTTCCCCTCCGAATCTTCACAATCGTTCCAATGGCGGAGAGGCACAAGTATTGGTGATGGACAAACTGGTTCTTCCAGGGTTGCCATGAACACTTCGTAATGTGAAAATACGTAACACGTGGTTATTCGGTGACTTAGTACTTTCAAATGCACCTATTATAAAATGTTCTTATGCGCTCCATACAATTTTAAATTTTACATAGTTCACAGAAAATTAATTAATTATTTACCGCATGTTTATACTATTGTTTCATTAATCAGATTTTCTTGTCTCTTACCATTTTTATAATTTGAGCGTAAGACAACAATGTCTATTAATATTCCCAACGTACACTAGTAGAATTTTACAGTAGCAAATTTTCTAGGGCACGAATACAATCGATTATTTTGAAATAGTTCATGGGAAAAATGCTTGAGGCATTTTATTCCGAAAGTTTTGGTAATTTTTTTTGTGTGTCATGGCAACCGTATTCTATCTCGCTTGTGTCATTGCTAGCGTCATACCATGATGTAGACATTCGGGTAACCGTAAAGTCACGCCACTATTATGCACACGTCACTACATTGTTATACGGCACTACATTGTTATACGATAGGAAACGGGACCCTTCCAAACAGATACGGAAAAAGGGGAAGGTGAGCGTTTAGCTAGGCACGCTTGAACAGGAAAAATTGGGGTACAGAAAGTTAGTTGGAAAAAGACAGTCGATGAGTTGGGTGTTAGTGCTCGGTCAGCAAGTGAACGTGGTAGTGCTCGGTCGCAGATAAGAAATTTATCGTCGTAATACGGCTATTTTGGCACATGCTGAAAATTGCAAAACATTTCAAGTGCTAATGCAAAAAAAAAAAAAAAATAATGATTAAATATTAAAAGTAACAGCGGAAGCTGCGCGCTAATTTCAAAAAAAAAACATTATAAAAAAAGGAACTATTAAAAGCGACTAAATGAAAGCACAGACTTCTAATAAAAGAAAAAAACTACGCGTTTCACTTTTGAGTGTAATACGAATTATAATGATTTCATTTAAAAAAAAAAAAAAAAACGCAAATTAAACAAATCATAAATACTACATTGTGCGCCATTTTCACTTTTTTATTACCTTTTTTTTTATTGCATTAATTGCAAAAAAAAAATACATCAAATATACTTGTATAGAGCACATACATACAAAAAAAAAAAATTTTTTTTTATGTATAAACTTTTACTTATACATACATATGTAATTGCTGCATTGCAAAAATCAACTCGTGGAAACATGAACAGTGGCGGATAAAATTATAGCGCAGTGATGGTGACGTGTAGAGTATAATTGTATCAAATATCTACATAAAAGTACCCCAAACGCATGTGAAAGGCCATTAGTACTGGCTGTAAGTTACGCACTATCGTAGAAAAAAAAAAAAAAAAATAATAAAAGGCTTAAGCCAACAAATAAAGCAAAATACCTGTATCATCAGCAGCAGCAAAGGCAGAAGCGGTGACAGCAGCAGCAGATACGGCAGCAAACGCAGCAGCAGCGACCACCGGCGCCGGCGGTATGTACACATGTACTATATAATATAAGCACTTCCATAAGTACATATGTATGTATGCATATCCTACGTGTTAAGTCCTACGCTTGAGTTTTGCAAAAAAAAAAAATTTTCATTTTTAATAAGTACAAAACGATTAATAAACCGCTTATTTCAAACAAATTAAAAGAAATACTGTAATTGTAGTAAATGAACCCTGAAATGTTGAATCATAAAGAAAATACATATATATATTTTGGACCTTAATAAACGCTACACTTAAAATTGTCTCTTAAACTATTTAGGATTATAAGAATGAAACCGGCCCTAAGTGAAGTTGTTAACCATTGTATATAACGAAAATTAAAAAAAAAAAAAAAACCCCTTCAATGATAAATATATATGCAGAACCAAAAAAAAAGGAATAATAAGCTATCCATACACACATTTAGTAGGGTAAGAGAAATGATTTGTAAATAAATTTTGTAAATTTAAAATGGGAATGCTGATTACCCTTATTTAAAAAGGCATAGGGATTTTCAGATACGGGGTCATCGAAATACGGGTGCACCGATGGCCAAGGATGAGGGTGGGCCAGTAAAGCACCAGCGCTGCAACAACACCAGCGGCGCACCACAGGTAAGGGGTCACTGATACCCGGGTGCGACAGTGACCATGGATTAGGGTGGGACAAAAACGCACCGGCGCTGCAACAACATCAGCAACGCCACCCCCTTGTGAGTTCGGCCTTTAACTTTTTTTGATTGTTCATATATTTTAAATTTCAGCTTTTTTTATGTATTTTCAGGTGCCCGTTAATAACCGGTCGTTCCGGTTGATTCAAATTTAAAATCAAAGTTAACGATTTTTTTTCTCTCGCGGTATATATATTCAAATTTAAATTAACTGACAGTTTCTTTTGATAATGTTTATTCAACTCTAATGCACATCGACTTCAACGTACGTTCAAATTTAAATTTTTAAATCTTTTCTCTTCCGTCCGCGATTATTTAAATTTAACGCCCGCTTATCTATTTTAAAATTTTTCCGTTGATGTCAGTATTTCCGTCCGACTTAAATTTTGGTTTAATTGCTTTGCCAACGTTCGTCTGACTTTAACGTACATTCAAAATTCCTATTCAAAGTTTAACGACATTTTCCCTCGGTTCGTATTTATTTAAATTTAACTGACGTCTGGCCTTTTGAATTTGATTTTTCCGGGTTATCTTTTGAATATTTGAATTTTTCAACGGTCCGTCCGTGGCATCCGGCCAAACCGGATGCTGTTTTCGTTTGATTTTTCTCGTTATTTTTGAAAAGGCATGATATGAATTTTTTCTGTTTATGGCGCAGGACAGCAATGTAGGCAAGAACCCCGCCCAGCCGACAATGACTAGCCACAGTGCAACCCTAGATCATGCCGACCGCCATGCATTGCTGCTCCACTCGATTGTAGATCGTAATCGAGGTCGAACGCGTACCATAACAGATGGCGCCCAACGTGCTGACTCGATGGCTTTTTGGTCAGCCAGTGACGTCTTACTATCTCGCAAGCCCCAGATGGGCAGGCCCTGCGCCGCCACTGCGTTGCGGCGAGATGGTGGGGCTGATCAGGTTGTCCAAGGAGGTCATCGCTGTTGGTAGCATAGGGCGCCACAAAACGCACTCGATAGTCGAAAGCTGTACCATAACAGATGGCGCCCAACGTGGGGCCTTGGGGTGCTGGCTTCGGTGGTTTTCTGGTCGTTCAGTGAAGTTTCATTATTCCGCAAGTCCCAGATTGGCAGCCTCAGTAGCCGCCACTGCGTTGCGGCGGGATGATGAGATTGATCGGGATGATTGGAGAGTCATTGATGTCAGTGGCTCAGGGCTCCACGCGACTTCACGTCACTCAGTCTGTTTTTTTTCTTTTGCATTTCACCCGGAGAGGCAGTGTTTAACGCACTTAATTTTTTTTTGTAGTTTAAATATTAAATTTGTTTTCACTGTCGTCCGAGGGGCATGTCCGCTAGATTCAGTATTTATTTTTTTTTATAAATTTCTTTTGCCGAATATGTCTTGTGCAGTTATGTGTATCGGATTTTTTTTTTCTTTTGGGGCCCAGCTTACCTCGCGTCGGAGTTGGCTGGATCCTAAGCTAGCAATCCTTCTTCGCAAGTCTGGGGTAGCGGCTTCAAACCGTGCCTTTCATTGCGGCGGAGCCAAGGATGTTGGTCATAAGGAAAATTCGTCCTTTTTATTTTTTTTTGTTTTCGTGATTTTTTTTTGCAATTTAGGCCTCAGCCATTCCGCGTCTGAGTTGGTTGCACCTAGCGCCACTTTCATTGCGATGGGTTGGTCTGAGACCTGAGTTAGTACTTTTCATCTCCGCAAGTCTGGGGAAAGCAGCCTCTAGCTGTTCCTTTCATTGCGGCGGAGATTAGGAGGGTATTTTGCAAATTCCTTTTGTTTTGTCTTTTTCTTTTGTTATGCGATGCAGGCCTCAGTTCATCTCATGCCTGAGCTGGGTGCCTTGGAACATTTAGCACCACTTCATGGCGATGAGCTGAGCTGAGACCGAAGGATGTATTGTCTATCTCTGCAAGTCTGGGGATAGCGGATTCAAACCGTTCCTTTCATTGCGGCGGAGATAGGTTAGTATTTCGCAAATTTAGATTTTTTTTGTTATTGCTAACTATCTTTAGTTAGCCAGCCTGTCTCGGGGATTTAGCTTCCGAGCAACCCTGCATTGCGGTTGGTGCGCTGGAGACCAGTTGGCACATACTGTCTTAATTTTTTTTTGTTTTTCAAGGGGGTTTATATATATTTTTTTTATTCTGTAACCTGTGCCTTTTATAATGGGAGGTCAGCATTCCCATTGAATAACGAACATATATATATTTTGCATTGTATATCTTTTTACATTTACATATTCACGTATATGAACACGTTTATTTATACAAATATTTTTTTTTGATAAGCGAAGCGAAGTCATTTTGAATCGATATTGTTAGCAAAACTTAAGATAATTTTTACAATCGAAGATAATTGTTACAAACATTTGCTTGATTTTTTTCACCAAACGCGACAACGTATTATATTTTCTCGGATGTGACATAATTTTCTACCGGCATAGAGATTTAAATAGCAAATAATCGTTGTAAATAATTGCTGAAAGTTTCACCAAACACAAAAACCAAAGGTTTGTTATTTTCTTTTGGATGCGGCATAATTTTGAATCGAGATAAAGATCTAAATTTCGTTAATTGTACAAATATTTACATTCGAGCTTTGACACCAAACGTGACTTATTCAAGCAGTTAATTGCTTTAGATTTGATACAACCGTTCAAGCGTGCCTTGTTTTTTTTTGAAGCGCTCATACGTTCGATTTTGTTTAAATGTCCCAAAACTGTCAGCAGTCGACTGAACGGACGCAAACGAGGAAATCTGTAAAAACTTAGCGCAGGCAAATGATAGAGTCAAGTGACGAGTTCGTGGAAAAGCTGGCAATGCACTGTATGACTTAGAAGACTTAACAGGGAGGTTAATAGGACGATTCCATGCTTCTGATATTCGTCCTCAATAAGACTCCGCTGGGCGTCTTGGCGGTCGGGGACAATTCGCCCAGTATTCTCCCCGAGCAGTTATAATAATAGGTGGATCACAAGCGCTCCCACCGGGAACCGTGGACCACCTAGCAGTCCATATTCCAATTGGTCTGCTTATACGGAGTTTTGACGAGTTCTCCCACATTAAAATGTCTTGTTTTATGGAGTTTTGGCGAGTTCTCCTATATCAAATGCCTAACCTTACGGAGTTTTGACGAGTTCTCCAATATAAAAATGTCTAATTAAACGGAGTGTAGATGATTTTCCTGTTAAAGTTTTTTTTGTCCAGCTTCGCGAGGTTAGGGACCATAGACCAACTGATAGGGTGATTGTATTCGGAGTTTAGACGCGTTCTCCTGTAAAAAAATGTCTAAGGCCGCGAAGCCTTAAAATAGGAAACAAAATAATTTAATTTTTTTTTGTAAAGCCCATTCCGGGGGGGCGAGAAACCAGCGGACCAAGGGTCTTTTTCAAGACCGCCTGTCCTGGGTTCAACGTGCGGGGTTGGATCAGCCGGGGGGGACAGGTTGTTAAGACCGACCAAGATCGGCACCTAGGAGGAGGGCTCCTAGGGGGGAGTAGGCTTCTCTGGCCTAAGCCAATAGAGAATTACCGCAACACCGGACTTACGCGTTTTGGTTTTTTTTACCAAATGAATTTTTTTTTTCATACCTGACTCAATTATTCTCGGATTTTCATACACTACTAGATTGCACGTTCATATAGCATACGTTTTTTTTGGTATCACCTGATGGAGCCTCTGTTGCCCGGTTAGCTGTGGTAGAATTTGAGACTCTTATCTAGGGGTGAGTCGTGCCCCACGTAGTTAACAGTTGAGTATTATCGCAACAACCTTACAGGCAAACCATTTTTCCTGTTCGCTCCCTCGTCAGGTCTTCGAAGCGAAGCAGGCCTGTTATGGTTTGCTATCGATATCAATCCTGATATCGATCATAAACGGGTTAATTTCGGTTGCTTAATTTTGTCTGTGTGGCAGCACCACTATTTCAGTAGTTTCTTAGTAGTTTCCAATAACTTCCAATTAATAATGGCCGACGTGCTGACACGGTGAAGAAGAATGGTGACGCGTGGCCAAACATGAAAGGTAGTCGCATGCATGGTTCAATTATAGAAGGTTTTTGCAGTACTATATACGGACATACATACATACACACTCCATGTAAAATTGGTTGTGTATTCTGTGATGCTTCTGTCAAAATCATAGCCGCCGTTGTAGAAATCACCTTGCGTCAAGATCAAATTGTCATAAGTTTTGACACAAGCACCACAATATGAAAAAAAAATTATAGGGAAAAGTCTGCAATCAGCTGTTTAGTGGGTTAACCTTCTATAAATTAGCCTTGGCCGCAAGTGAAGGAGAATGAGGTTGTATTATAGGGGTGGTTTCGATAGAATAGCTTACAATTTTTTTTTTGCCGTCAGTAACTTTCCTGTTCGAGTAATTTCATTTACCAATTATGGTGTTCTAGCAATAATAACGATTCGTATTTTCTCATTCAGTTACTAGATATTTCAACTGCGAAGTTTTTCTTTGCTCAAATCCTGTAATTAACTCCCTTTTTCCTCCACTAAGTGTAAACAAAATTTAAGCGAGTGGGTTTATCCGAAATTTACATTGATTTTTTTTATTCTTTATTCTTCGAGATGATTATATGGTATTGCTTCATTTTTTTTTAGAACCCGAGCTTTATAGATCGCACATAAATTTTTCTTCAAATCTGGCAAGCTATCGAGCCGACCTCTATGAGTAGGCATAATGAGAAATTTCCCCTCCGAATCTTCACAATCGTTCCAATGGCGGAGAGGCACAAGTATTGGTGATGGACAAACTGGTTCTTCCAGGGTTGCCATGAACACTTCGTAATGTGAAAATACGTAACACGTGGTTATTCGGTGACTTAGTACTTTCAAATGCACCTATTATAAAATGTTCTTATGCGCTCCATACAATTTTAAATTTTACATAGTTCACAGAAAATTAATTAATTATTTACCGCATGTTTATACTATTGTTTCATTAATCAGATTTTCTTGTCTCTTACCATTTTTATAATTTGAGCGTAAGACAACAATGTCTATTAATATTCCCAACGTACACTAGTAGAATTTTACAGTAGCAAATTTTCTAGGGCACGAATACAATCGATTATTTTGAAATAGTTCATGGGAAAAATGCTTGAGGCATTTTATTCCGAAAGTTTTGGTAATTTTTTTTGTGTGTCATGGCAACCGTATTCTATCTCGCTTGTGTCATTGCTAGCGTCATACCATGATGTAGACATTCGGGTAACCGTAAAGTCACGCCACTATTATGCACACGTCACTACATTGTTATACGGCACTACATTGTTATACGATAGGAAACGGGACCCTTCCAAACAGATACAGAAAAAGGGGAAGGTGAGCGTTTAGCTAGGCACGCTTGAACAGGAAAAATTGGGGTACAGAAAGTTAGTTGGAAAAAGACAGTCGATGAGTTGGGTGTTAGTGCTCGGTCAGCAAGTGAACGTGGTAGTGCTCGGTCGCAGATAAGAAATTTATCGTCGTAATACGGCTATTTTGGCACATGCTGAAAATTGCAAAACATTTCAAGTGCTAGTGCAAAAAAAAAAAAAAAAAAATTATTAAATATTAAAAGTAACAGCGGAAGCTGCGCGCTAATTTCAAAAAAAAAAACATTATAAAAAAAGGAACTATTAAAAGCGACTAAATGAAAGCACAGACTTCTAATAAAAGAAAAAAAACTACGCGTTTCACTTTTGAGTGTAATACGAATTATAATGATTTCATTTAAAAAAAAAAAAAAACGCAAATTAAACAAATCATAAATACTACATTGTGCGCCATTTTCACTTTTTTATTACCTTTTTTTTTATTGCATTAATTGCAAAAAAAAAATACATCAAATATACTTGTATAGAGCACATACATACAAAAAAAAAAAAATTTTTTTTTATGTATAAACTTTTACTTATACATACATATGTAATTGCTGCATTGCAAAAATCAACTCGTGGAAACATGAACAGTGGCGGATAAAATTATAGCGCAGTGATGGTGACGTGTAGAGTATAATTGTATCAAATATCTACATAAAAGTACCCCAAACGCATGTGAAAGGCCATTAGTACTGGCTGTAAGTTACGCACTATCGTAGAAAAAAAAAAAAAAATAATAAAAGGCTTAAGCCAACAAATAAAGCAAAATACCTGTATCATCAGCAGCAGCAAAGGCAGAAGCGGTGACAGCAGCAGCAGATACGGCAGCAAACGCAGCAGCAGCGACCACCGGCGCCGGCGGTATGTACACATGTACTATATAATATAAGCACTTCCATAAGTACATATGTATGTATGCATATCCTACGTGTTAAGTCCTACGCTTGAGTTTTGCAAAAAAAAAAAAAAAAAAAAAAAAAAAAAAAAAAAAAATTTCCATTTTTAATAAGTACAAAACGATTAATAAACCGCTTATTTCAAACAAATTAAAAGAAATACTGTAATTGTAGTAAATGAACCCTGAAATGTTGAATCATAAAGAAAATACATATATATATTTTGGACCTTAATAAACGCTACACTTAAAATTGTCTCTTAAACTATTTAGGATTATAAGAATGAAACCGGCCCTAAGTGAAGTTGTTAACCATTGTATATAACGAAAATTAAAAAAAAAAAAAAAACCCCTTCAATGATAAATATATATGCAGAACAAAAAAAAAGGAATAATAAGCTATCCATACACACATTTAGTAGGGTAAGAGAAATGATTTGTAAATAAATTTTGTAAATTTAAAATGGGAATGCTGATTACCCTTATTTAAAAAGGCATAGGGATTTTCAGATACGGGGTCATCGAAATACGGGTGCACCGATGGCCAAGGATGAGGGTGGACCAGTAAAGCACCAGCGCTGCAACAACACCAGCGGCGCACCACAGGTAAGGGGTCACTGATACCCGGGTGCGACAGTGACCATGGATTAGGGTGGGACAAAAACGCACCGGCGCTGCAACAACATCAGCAACGCCACCCCCTTGTGAGTTCGGCCTTTAACTTTTTTTGATTGTTCATATATTTTAAATTTCAGCTTTTTTATGTATTTTCAGGTGCCCGTTAATAACCGGTCGTTCCGGTTGATTCAAATTTAAAATCAAAGTTAACGATTTTTTTTCTCTCGCGATATATATATTCAAATTTAAATTAACTGACAGTTTCTTTTGATAATGTTTATTCAACTCTAATGCACATCGACTTCAACGTACGTTCAAATTAAATTTTTAAATCTTTTCTCTTCCGTCCGCGATTATTTAAATTTAACGCCCGCTTATCTATTTTAAAATTTTTCCGTTGATGTCAGTATTTCCGTCCGACTTAAATTTTGGTTTAATTGCTTTGCCAACGTTCGTCTGACTTTAACGTACATTCAAAATTCCTATTCAAAGTTTAACGACATTTTCCCTCGGTTCGTATTTATTTAAATTTAACTGACGTCTGGCCTTTTGAATTTGATTTTTCCGGGTTATCTTTTGAATTTTTGAATTTTTCAACGGTCCGTCCGTGGCATCCGGCTAAAACCGGATGTTGTTTTCGTTTGATTTTACTCGTTTTGGTTTGAAAAGGCATGATATGAATTTTTTCTGTTTATGGCGCAGGACAGCAATGTAGGCAAGAACCCCGCCCAGCCGACAATGACTAGCCACAGTGCAACTCTAGATCATGCCGACCGCCATGCATTGCTGCTCCACTCGATATTCGAATGCGTATCCATAACAGATGGCGCCCAACGTGCTGACTCGATGGCTTTTTGGTCAGCCAGTGACGCCTTACTATCTCGCAAGTTCCAGATGGGCAGGCCCTGCGCCGCCACTGCGTTGCGGCGAGATGGTGGGGCTGATCAGGTTGTCCGAGGAGGTCATCGCTTTTGGTGGCATAGGGCGCCACAAAACGCACTCGATAGTCGAAAGCTGTACCATAACAGCTGTTGTTGTTGATATTTGCATTTGCACGGCTATGCATGCAAGCATTTGTAAGTACATGTCTATCTACCTACCTACCACTGACAGTGCCAAGCGATTCACACAGACGCAGCAGTGCACTAACACAAAGGTCATTTACGTTTACGCGTAAAGTTTACCTGTTTTTCGAAATCACTCGTAGCTACAGCAAAGATGTTTACACATCAAAAACACACGCTAGATTAGCGCATAACAACAAAAACTAAGCCAACTGGCTATGTTAAGCGCGTCGAACTGAAAGTGCTGATCTATTTGTCAACCTGCAACAGCAGTGTTGCTTTGGAAAAGAACGAAAAGAAACACAGAATTTTTGGAATCTATGGCCCGGTTTCACCAACGTGACTAAAGCTAAAACTAAGTTTTGACTTAGTTTAGCCCAGATTTGAGGCTAACTTACTTTTGGGTTTCACCAAATAGTCTAAGAAAATAGCTTTGTAACCAACCTTTTATGGCGAATACTGGGTTTTTTGGTTGTTTTGGTTGCTGTATTTGCTCATTTTTTTGTCATATTCGCTCTTTTGGTAGTTGAATTTGCTAAAGCGACGCAAATTCTTAGTTTATTTTTAGTCAAGACAAAAGCTGACTAACTTGTGACTCAGCTCAACTGCATGGTGAAACTGAAAACGTAAAAAAATCGGCTTAACTAAGTTGAGACCGGTTGGTGAAACTGGGCCTATGTTTTTGGAACGTATGTTCTTGTAGCATAAACCAATTGCATAAATATCAGCGAATCGTATTCTTTAATGCAGAGGTATACAGAGGCTGCACCAAGCGGACTCGACCGGTAACCATCGGTAACTACCGTAACACACCGAACTCTACGGGTAATTGCCAGTAACACAACCGAACTCTGCTGGTGAATCGCAAAAATTCGAATCAGCCCGAAGCCATCTAACGGGAGTGCTTGTAATAAATATTTAGCAAGTTGAGTGTTCTTTTCACGGTCGCGTAATAGAAAAATCAACTATTAAAGAAAATTATGAAATAGGGAGCTTTTGAAACAGGCTTTGAAATAGGGCGCATTCTGAGGCGTCGATATTATGTATAATTGAGATATTATGACCAAACTTTGTGTACACACTTTTATCAGTTGTGGCAATAAACGTGAAAAATTGTAGTTCCAAAATATTAAAAATTTATTTTGTTTCTTTTTAGTAGATTTTTATGTTAATATTAAATAAAAGCTTTAAAAAAAAAAATGTTACTTTGTTTTATTTATTTTCCGTTTAACATATCAAACCAAAGTTCCTTCCGGCATATTTTCTTTGCCTACAAACAACTCACAGTCAATTGGCGTAATTGTCTAATTAAATAATGATTACAGCTATTTGTATACCTACTAACACATTATGTATTTAGTTGATTAATAACCCAGCAAAATATATATGCCTTATTTAAGAATTATTGCAGAAGATTTAAAGGCTAAGAAATAAGGCCTGATAATTTTAAGGGAAGATAAGTTGTATGGGCAAAGACTTAAAATAAGGCTGATTTTCCTGCCTTGATGTCATCAGGCTATAAGGAATACGCTCTTTCTCTGAGAGCACACCTTATTTCTAAGGCTTATCCGCATGCGAAATAAGGTTTATTTAGTGCCTTATTATGGCCGCTGTGGTGCAGTGGGTAGAGTGCTCGCCTGCTATACCAGAGGTCTCGGGTTCAAACCACGGTCCGAGCAAAACACCAAAACAATTTTTCTATTAGTAAAAATCCAATTATTGGGTTTTTTAAGAGCAGCGGTCACCTTTCGGCAGTGGGCGGCATACCCTCCGAGAGTATTTCTGCCATGAAAAAGCTTCTCACAAAAAATGCTTTCGCCGTTCGGAGCCGGCATAAAACTGTAGGTCCACCCAATTAGTAGGAAAAAAACAAAAAGGAGCACACCACGAATTGGGAGAGAAGCTCGGCCATAAAACTCGTCAGGGTTATAATAGCGCCATTGTATTATTATTATATTATGGCCCGATAACCAGGCTTTATGTGCTGTATTATACCTTATAAATGCCTTATTAATAAGTTGCCTTTGTTTAGCTGAATAATTGACATTTTTGCGCAATTTCAGCGTTCCGGCTATTTAATAATAAAAATATATTCTGCTAGGGTTGAAACATTATTCATACATTTATACATATGCATGTATGTATATGTACATGTACATACATATAGACATGTATGTATATATCGGAATGAGATAATCGTGCGCACTTAACCACTTAACACTTGATTGCATGTCATTTGAAAATGGACTGAGGCGACAATACGCAATTTTTAAGCTCTCCACACATTGTACTTTGCTCTTAAAAACTCAATTCCCCTTCTCTCTCTTTGGGATATGTGCTTATGAGTCTGTTTGCTGGGAACTTATTGTTGTTGTTATTTGTATTGTTTATTTTTGTTATTATTTACAGCTTCGAGAAGCACAAAATGATTCGATTACATTTATGATAGCACGTCATCCATTCGAGAGGCTATTAAGTGCATATCGTGATAAAATGGTATTTGCCATACCACACTCATATCATGACAAACTAGGACGACGTATCATACGTAAATATCGTAAAAAAGTAAGTAGAGAAAAATACAGTCGAGTCTGGATATAGTGAACTAATTTTTGCACGGCCTGTTCATAGTATCCAGGCTGTTCACTATATTAAGGTTGACATTTTTTTTTAAATAACGTAAAAATTCATGTCTGTAAATGTAAGATTAACATATCATTGGAATTAATTAATACTTTGGAAAATACAAATGTTTATATGAATTTTTATTTAAAGAATTCGCGAATAGATGTTTGCTTGTTGCGTTCGGTAAGTGATTTTTGGACCACTTTCTCGCGCAGGCTTGTCAATGCTAGTATGCCAGCAAGTCAGTAGTGTTGGCTTCAGGTCATGCGATTACGAGAATTTTTTTATTCCCGAAATTGTGGATTTGGCTACACCATACGTATTTGCCAAGGGTGAAACAATAGTGCCTCTTTCGATTTCCCCAACAATTTCAGCTTTTTGCTTTAACGAAAGGAATTTTCTCGCAGGCATAATAAAACTTAATTTATTAACGCACAAAAACTTTTAGAAACAGATAAAACAGCACACATTCACTCAGAAGCGGTCTGCATCCGACAGGAAACAAATAAACACTGGCATCAAATTGAATCAGATTTTTCAGGAATAAACATAAAATGAGCATTTTCGAGGAATACCCGATTTTACATACATATTTCTGGTTAATTTTTGTTTTTTGTTTGTCACTTTTGCTTACTTTTTGCGTTTAAAATTTTGTTCACTATTTAGAGGCTTTCGATAGTTCACTATTTAGAGTACTCTATGTAAATATTTCGGTGTTCACTATATCGAGGTATTCACTATAGCGGGGGTTCACTATATCCAGACTCGACTGTAGATTTATATATGCATACATACTACTTATACATATGTATATGTATGTATGTATATATATACATACATATGTATATGTATTGAATATATGTATGTATGTACATAACCCCTGCAAAAAAACAAAGGCGTACCTACTCCACAATTAACCACATTTAATATAAAACATACATATATGGTCCAATTAACACACAAATGCCATAGGGGTGGACCATGCAATCCTATGACATCGCAATGTTAATTGAAACATATTTTTATATGAAATGTACATAATTTTGGAGACCTACTCGACTGGTCCATGGATTACTCGGATTTTTGAGGTATGTATATCGCTAGCTTAGAGTGCAAATTGTGTAAGACCTTTTTTCAAACTTTGAAGGAGAGACAAAAAACAAAAAATAAAAAAAATTCGAAATGAAAAAATATTTTCTGTTCATGTAAATATATTGGACTTACACAATTTGCTTATCACTGAATAACAACGAGTAGAAATATGACAAGTATCACAGACTTGTTAGGCGTGGTGCGTATTTGATTTTTCTATCGTTCTATATAAAAATACACTTTTTCATAAAAATTAACTTACACAGTTTGCACTCTAAGTAAGCTAGCGATTTTTTTTAATCGTAATCAATTAAAATTACTTTTTTTCTGCAAAAGAATTAAAATAATGATTACCAATTAAAAATCAAAACAATTTAATTGATTAGGGTAAGCTGGGGTGCCTTTGACACCTTTTTTTTGAAGTCTCATATCTCAGACATTTTTGGAGAAAACTAAGGTTTTAACAATTGACAGTAACTATTCATTATTCATCTCAATATTTGAATAGCTAATGAGTTATAAAAAAACACGTAAATACCTTTTTCAGATACTTTTTTAAAAAAAGCCATTTTGTCAAATGTGCCCCGTGGTAGGGGTACCTGTGACTTGAATAGGGGCACATTTGGCCATCACAATGTAAACTAAATTTTATTAATTTTTAACTTTAAAAAACGAGGCATTATGTCATAAAACAAAATTAAAGTTTTTATTTAAACAGTATAACAATATTATAATAATAAGCGAAAATATATGGTAAATTCACTAGCTCTTTTAATGTTGTACGTTGTAAATTAAATGTGTATTAGAAGGCAACACCTGTGGTATGTAGGTTGTATTGTATTTTGTTACCAGATGCTTACTAAAATTTTAATATCGAAAACACCAAGCAAAAGTGAAAAAGGTAATATTATAAAAATATAAATGATAAAAAACTTGAAAAAAAAAGTCAAAAAATATAAACAAAATCGAATAGGAAACTCAATAAACATAGGCTGCGTTGTTGTATTGATGTTATTCTAATTTTTATGGGAAAAACTAACCCTGCTGATACAATTGTTGTAAACCTATACCACTTTATAACGTTATACTACTTTAAAAGAGCTTGTGAATTACCCAATGGATATTTGAAAGTTTATATCGAAATAATATTTTATACGCCATCGAGATGTTCTAGATGAGTTTGTTTTGGCAGGTTTAGCTTTCTTAGAGGCACATAAACGTTTAATTGGTCTTATTATTTATTTGACATTCGTCAAAGGCTCCCCAAACTGGAAAGTCAAATGTACCCCAAATGACTTTATCCAAAATAATCATCACAAAAATTTTTTTTCTTTCAAAACATTTAATAATTAAGATTTATTTTCAATCTTTAAGCTTCGAAGAGCCAGTTAAGAAGACTCATTTAAAAAAAAATTTTAGTTTTACTTGTGAAAACGCTTACGTGGCACTACACAAAAATTACATCAGCTAACGGAAAATCATCGAATCATGTGTTACTTCGCTAGGCATTAAAGCAGAGCTGCCAAATTAGGTATACACATGTGTTATTGTATAAGGCTGCATTCAATTCTATTTTTGTGAAGTTTTTATAACGTTTTTACACCGAAAATGGCAAAGTCAACGGTGCCCCAAAGTCAAAAGGACCCCAACTTACCCTACTAATCCTGATCGGAATTTAACAGGTCTGTTTGAAATTTATAAAGGATTTTCTTCAGTAAAATTTTGTCGTATGTTACCTTTAGCAACAGGTTTGCAGGAAATTTGTATGCTCCCAATTTGAACTAAATTAAAGATTTTTTAAATATTGTATTTTATTTCTCATAAAAGTAAATAAATTTAATAATTCGCAGCACTTAAAGGCAATTGGAGATTAGACGAAATCGCTCGCGAACTTGCACAAAAGACAAAATTCTGCTCAATATATTTAACCTAAAGGAGATAGCAAAAAACGGATAACGTCATTCGAAAGATCTTGATTATTTTAGTATAACTGTATTGTTAACCCAATTCGGCCCAAATTTCACATACGACACTAATTTATCCGGGCGACGATACATATAAGTATAGATAGATATGTACATTGTACATACACAAATTTCGATGTAAAGAGCTTACATACAAATAGATAGCGAAAGAAGAAGAAAGTTGAATAAATTGGCAAAAAAAAGATCCGTTCACCTTTCTATTAATAAAATCACATACCTCTGCTCATGAATAAATACTTAATCACAAATATAATGAATAAATACTTAATTCATAATTATAATAAGTATACCTTGAGTTTGCTAAAGCGGTCAAGTCATCCTTTGTAGGCAGGGTTTGAAATTGCTTAGCTACTTTTGCTGCATTTGCTTTTGCTTTGCTTTTGCTAACGAAAAGTAAATTAGCAAACTCGGCCAGCCGAGTAAAAAATGAGCCGTGTTTGCTTGTATAGTTAAGCAAAGCAACGCGATTAGGAGGATTTCATTTTACTTCCAGCAATTAGTTGTGTCTTTTCATTTTTTCTGCTTTTGCTTATTTTGCTGAAACGATTTGTTTACGCATATTTCGATTTTTTATACATATTTACTTATGAATGTATGTATGTACACATAATATGTATGTATGTCCATTTGTAAACATCTTTTCATGTTGAATTCTGCTTAAAAACTAGTTTCAGCAAAATAAGCAACTGTAAGCAAAAATTTACCACTCAACTAATTGCTGGAAGTAAAAGCAACCCTCTCAAATTGAGTTGCTTGGCTTAACTATACAAGCAAACACGGCTCAGCTGAAAACTGAAGCGAATGATTCGTGTTTTGGTTTTTGGCTCGGCTGAATTCAGCAATAAGCAAAAAACATCGGCTATTGCTGTTTTGCAGCAAGCAAATTCAAACCCTGTTTGTAGGTATACGTGCATACATATTATATAAGTGCATACATCCCTGCAGGCAAAACAACTAGTTGCATACTACAATTCTACCAGTTTGAAAATGTCGGCATCTAGTTGCCCAACTATCCATTTTACTTGAAAGCAACTGGTAGTTTTAACGTGGCGATGGCCTACGAGATGGCAATTGTCTTCCCTTGCATAAGCTTCATACTAGAAAAATACCACTCAGTTTCATACCAGTAGACAACACATCAGCTTCATACTAGAAAAATACCAGTTAAGGGTATACTAGAAGAATACCAGTCAGAATAATACTAGAAAAATGGCAGTTCATCTAGGTGAAAAAATAGCATTTTAGTTCATTTAATAAAGCTCACTTTAATTAGCTCAGTTCTTTTTAAAGTTACATTTAGTACATATTATATACAGTACACGCAAAGATGTATAGTAAGGTAGAATAATGGCTTCGTGTTACTGCGGCAGTTGGCTGATAGAATCTCCGATTTGGATGAAACCAAATCAATTAACTAAACTCTCTTAAACTCTTCTTGCCACCTGCTGCAAACATATATGTATGTATGTTTTTGTTCTTGTGTAAAAGCCTTAAAAATATTTATTTTGTGAGAAATTGTTGTTTCTTTTTGGCAAATTGGTAACAACTATTCTGACCCTGTGGCCGCTGTGGTGCGGTGGGTAGAGTGCTCGCCTGCTATGCCAGAGGTCTCGGGTTCAAACCACGGTCGGAGCCAAACACCAAAACAATTTTTCTAATTAGTAAAAATCCAATTATTGGGTTTTTAAAAAAAAAAGCAGCGGTCACCTCTCGGCAGTGGGCGGCATACCCTCCGAGTGTATTTCTGCCATGAAAAAGCTTTTCACAAAAAATGCATTCGCCGTTCGGAGCCGGCATAAAACTGTAGGTCCACCCAATTAGTAGGAAAAACAAAAAAGGAGCACACCTCGAATTGGGAGAGAAGCTCGGCCATAAAACTCGTCAGAGTTATAATAGCGCCATTGTATTATATTACATATATTATTCTGACCCTTTTGTTAAATAATAGCGTAAATTTACTTCAAAATCGCCAATAAAGCTTAGTTTCTGATAGAATTGCACCAACTGCTATATTCAGTTAATAAATAAATTGGTATATTACTAGTAGAATACCAACTAGTATGATATTGTCTTTTTAAAAGCGGTTGATCAACTAGTAGATAGCTTAGTAGTATAATTTTGTCCGTTTCATAGCAGTTGATCAAGTAGTAGAAAACCAACTAGTATAGCTTGGTCCGTTGCATACCAGTTGATCAACTAGTAGAAACCCAACTAGTTGAATTTTTTCCTTTACATACCAGTTGATCAACTAGTTTATTTTCATACTAGTTTAATTTTGCCTGCAGGGATATTATGTAAGTGCATACCTACATATTTACATATGGGCGTTTCCAGGATGGCGAACGTGACGTTCGTTCAAAGCTTAATAAAGTATGCATAGCGTAAAACATTTTCTTCTTATTTTTATTTTTGGAGAGCACTTGAGCATTACAATCGGTGCAAATAAGAACTACTACCGATTTGAAGTTTCTGAGAGAGCATTTAAATGCCGATGGCGACCGGGACAAATATGGAAGTAATATTTAGGTGCTATTAGAAAAGTGAAAACTTCTGCGAATTTTGGTTCAATATTTTAAAAGTAATGATTGGAGATCAAAGTAGAATAATGTAGGTCTCCATTGATGGTTTTAGCGTGAAAATATAGGCATTCGTTCGATTTTTATAAGCTCAGGAAAAAATTCGTAACGGGAAATGGCGAACGGGACATCATTTCCGAAACGGGATTACCTATAACGATTAGTTCAACTAATTTAAATCAGAATAACTTAAATTAACAAAATTTTCTATTTTTTCGATAAAGATGTGCATACTAGCACATATAGTGAATATAAGAATAATAGTTAAGAAGAACGCGTAAAATCGCAGAAAAATAAAATTTTACATTGTCAAATATTTACTAGTTTCCATTGCTAATGCGGGGGGCTATGTGGATAAAGATTATTTAGAAACATTCTAGTAGATTGAATGAGAAAGCTATACCCCAAAAAGCTTATATCGACGCTTCCAAACAAAACTGTACTAAGTCTGAAAACTATGTTTTGCAGGAGAAGCTCTCAAAGTTTAAACTCGATATGGAACTTCGGTTGTATGCTAAGTATATTTTCACCTGTAACTTCTGTTTGGATTAAACGATCAACACCAAAACTCGACAATATCAAATTCAGGGTACGCTTTATATAAAACCGTAAGAAAAAATAAAAATTTGCTGCGTAGTTTTTCATGGCAAGCTCTCAAAGTTTTTATTCTGTAAAAATCTCGAGTTGTATTATATGTATACTTTTGCTTATAACTTTTGATTGGATTGTCCGATTGATACCAAAATTAGACAGCATCTAAATTAAGACAGTGTATTTTGAACGGAATGAATTTTCAACGTTGTATCTTATGGCCCTCATGCGCCGATCCATTTTGCGACAAAAATTATTAACAATTTCAAGGTCGAATAAAATACACGGATCAAACGCATTTATATGAACTAACAAAATCAGAAATATGTCTTATCTACATTGCGCGTTTTAGGCAAAGCAAGAAATTTTATATTTTTTATATATTTATACATACATACATATATATTTTAGTTCATCACATTTATTCTGTGGTATTTTCATATAAAGAAAAAGGCTTTGCCGCTATTTTATTTCTTCACAGTGGAACTATACAGTGTAGTTTCAATGTACCCTTAAAAGCTAATGACTTTTTAAAACGAACTCTGAAAAGGTTACAGCTAGAGCTAGGCTACAACGCATTAATAATCCGATTCAAACCCCCAAAGATTTATTTTCCTGGGTAAACGAGTCTTTGCCGTTTTTGCTGTTGTTTGCTGTTATGCTACAAACGAGGAATACGAAATGGAAGAAAAATTAATGGAAGATTGTTAGTTGTTAAGAGTACATTAAAACTCCATTGTATAGTTCCACTGTCAAGAAATAAAATAGCCGCAAAGCCTTTTTCTTTATATAAAAATACCACAGAAAATATTTTTTTTTCATATAAAACATAGCAGGTCGTCACAAAAAAAACGTTTTAAAAATAGTTCTTGTAAATCGCCCATTCTGTTGTAACATTGGTTTTATAGATAATTTAACAAGGATTATGATGGTATAATTTTAAATCCTTAATTTGCTGGTATTCACGAAGTAAATCGGGCCCAAAAAATATACCTGATTGCAATTAATAAAACTTTAAGGCGATGAAAATAATCTTACGTATATAAAACAAACAATAGCCTGTTTCTTCAGCTTTCAAACGGTGCCAAGATGAAGTCTCTACGATGACTACAACCCGAGATATTGGGGTTTGAATATGTACGTGATTTACCTAATTCACGAAAAAATCTAAACTTTGACAGATCATATCTCCAAAAAAAAAATTTCAAAATTAAATCCCCGGATACGTGTAAGCTTATTTTAGGTGGAGAACCCATAAATAGAGTTTCAAACAAATCGGAGGTGTAAGGTTACAATAGGTGTCCGATTTGTAAAAGACAGACTCATATATGAAAAATCAGTTGTATGCACAGTAAAAAATGAGAGTTTACTTCTAATATCATTTGGTACTTCATTTAATCATTCTTGGAATTAAATTTGAATTTTAATGCCAAAAAGTCTTATTTCTAAACTATGAGAAGTTTTAAAATTTTATTTAATCCAAAATGGTTTTGAAATAAAACATTAAAAAGTATTAAAATTCCCTGGAGAGAGGTTTCATTATTTAAAGTTTAAGAACAAATCCTGAAAAGTATTAAAAAAATCTTTTTTTCTCTTTTGGTTTGAAATCAAAACCAAAAAAATATTTAAAAAAATATCATGAAAAAGTGTCAAAATAAATTAATAATAAATACGATGGAGAAAAAAATTTGTTTAAATAAATAACCCGAAAGCGCAATTTTTCATACCCGATGGAACAATTGTGCCAAGTAAGCAAAGCGGGTGATTAATTAAATATTATGATGGTAAATTTTGTTTTATTTTTTCAGTCATAAGGCATGGTATCTCCAGATATGTATGTACATACATATGTAAATTAATATCACTAGTTGGTTGGTTGTCGTGCCGCCTGGTTGAACAATCGCAGGCCCAATTAGCGCACGAAACGCCATTTTGATGCACAGAACTCATGGAAACTAATTGGTTGTGGGTTGTTGCAGTTCTCCGGTGTGTTCAAATCATTTCGATTTATCAATGAACCTACTTAGGCTAGCTAGTGTGCAGTCGGCTATTGCGCTTAAATTGGGAAGTACAAAATTGCCGAATGTGTTGTGTCTGATGTGAGTAAGAGCCGGGCATTCGCATATAAAGTGTTGGATAGATTCCTCACTGTCCTCTTGATTGCAGCTTCTACATATGCTATTGGACGGTATTCCTAGTCGTTCGGCGTGTTTACCGAATGGCTAGTGTCCTGTAATCGTGGATGCTTTTCATCAGCCTTCTCATTACCATCGATGTTCCTGTGACCAGAAAATTGTTGCAACTATCCAAAGCGTGCAGAAAAAATTGTATGCTAATGCTAATACATATTTTTCCAGTTTTTAAAGTTAAAGTAATTGTAAGTTTTAATTTTTTAATCCAGCTTTCTTGCATTAAAGTGAAAACTCTCTTATTTGGTAGGCTAACGCGGTAATTCTAGTTTATTTAAGTGAAATTTTTATTTGTGTTTGCTTCCGCGTGCATAACTTTTATAGCTTAATAAATGTTAGACGATTTCAAAGCCATTTTATTAACTCTAAAATGTGTTTGGTAATATCCTGTGAACTAATAAAATAAACTATTGCATTAGTAGTAGAATAGACTATAATTAACACCTATTGTAATATTATATTATCTCAAATAAAAAGAAAACATTCCTACATATTTCTCATTAATCTTTTGGATTTAGGATTATTTGGGGGATTATAAACTTGTTGAGCAGTGTATCCACTGGAAATCATATAAGGGTTTATTTTTAAATCCAGAAAAGTATAAAATTTCTTCCAATTTTGGGATAGATTTTATACCATTTGAACTATTTTTATTACCAAAAATATTCTAAAAATAACCAAAATTTGGTTTTGATTTAATTCCAAGAAAGTATAAATTTTATACCAAGAATAATTTCTGTCTCTCAATATTCTCTTAATTTTTTTAAACCAGAATGGTTTTCATTTTATACTTTTTGGCATTGTTATATATAAATACCAAAATGGTATTAAAATTAAACTAAATTTTTTACTGTGTGGCAGCTGTATGTTATATGGTCCGATCTCGACAAATTTCGGTCAATATGGGTACAAATACTGCAAAGTTTCTTGTCCCTAGCTTTTTAAATAGAGAAGTTATGCCCCAAAATATATGTTACTCGTATAGTGGCCCGATTCGGCCGATTCCGAGAAATGATCATCTGGTCATAAAAATATACCCACATACCGAATTTCTCTAATATATGTATGTACATACATAAGTATGTTGGGAAATACCCCTTGATTTTTAACATTGAATTTTTTCGTCCTGGTTTTCTACGGAATCGCCCATATAAGTATATGTCGCAATGCCTTCTACTATTGATATTTTCAATGGATTTTTGCTCCATGTGTTTCCTTAGAATTTGAGTACGAACTCGCCGAAATATCCAACTTTTCCGGAATTCGTTCGTTGGCTATTGGATCAGGTTAAGCATGGTAGTTCACAAGTGGATATGCATTTCGTCTCGTCAACAATGTTTTGTACGCCATGCGTCATTAATTTTGATGTAATCATGAAATTCGATACACTCGATGAGGATCAATTATATCTCATTAATAAGACTGGCTTATCACGCATTATAGCACCCGAGTGGCGAAACGCGGGCAAGGGAAAGAATACACAGGAATTACTGCAATCTTTTTATTCAAAATTGACACACAAAGAAATGCATGGATTGTATCAATATTATAAGTGAGTAATTGGCAGGGCTGAAAAGCACAGTGGAGATTGATATACTAACTCCATGGAAGACCCTTTTCGTATAAGGGATTAAATTTATTACTAATAAATTTCCCTTTCTTTTATTGCAGATATGATTTCGAATTATTTAACTACAGCGCAGCGTCGTACTTTAAATTGGTCCAAGGAAGCGATACTTGAAAAAAGTCACAAATCAATATTTCCGCTAATAAGAAAACATAAAAAAAAATAAACAAAAGTAGCGGCGAACAAAAAATCATGCACGTTTCATAAGGTATCCGCATTTCACAACGGCAACAACGAAGCACATCCATATACATACATATGTATGTATACCCCAAAAAACACAGCCTACACGGATTCATCCCTGCAAAAATTATTGGGCTACTTGGAACATTCGTGCCACAGTCCACTAGCGATAAACTTGTCACATGCAGTCAACAGTGCATCTACACTAGCGTATTTTGCTACAGTCATCTCTCATTTTTTACAATCATTAGTCGTTTTGACGATCGCCCTGGAGATTCACAACAAACTATCCCAAAAACAGAAATATTTCTTATAAAATAATAAGATCAATTAACATTACGATGTCCTAGGAGAGGACCAGTCCCGCCATGCCCGCATAACAGCTAAGAGTAGCCACAGCAAGTTAGTTCATAAACTAGTTTAATCCGATCGAGGGATCGGACCACTCTTATTAAACTAGTTTATTAACCACCTACAGTAAACCATTGAGTTGCTTCATAAATTAAATTAATGTCTCAAAAAGATTTACATATCGAGCCCTAACCACCATAAAAGTGTATCCAACAAAAAATAAATTTTACAGGTTTTTTTAATTTTCTTTGCATGCAGCCTTGAAATTTATAATAATAATTTAATTATTTATTTATTGTTGAGCTCAAGGCCGTTTAAAAATTCCAAAACATAAAAATTTTTGAACTTTTTTAAAAAACATTTATTGTCGATATTTCGACCTCATTCTGAGGTCATTTTCAGGACTGAAAAACAACCCAGTTGGAAAGTGCGGAATGCATTACCTTTTTCAAATATGAATTCATCAACGAATGGCAATATACGAAAACATGCATACCTATGTAAACGAAGAGGTAATTTCTCTGAACATCCCAGTTGGAAAGGGTAATGTTTGATAATGCACAAAGTAATCTATCTCTACCATCATTTATACATTACAACATGCATGATTCCTAACACAGCAAATGTCCTACGAAAGAAATATGTCGCTTTAGGTAAAGCGACACATTACCTTTTGCATTACCCATTCGTATATAAAAAGATACATTACCTCTTCGTATATAAAATGATACATTGCCCTGTACATTACCTCTTCGTATACGAAAAGACATCATACCTAAATTCCATGAAATATTTATACATTTAAGTTGCTATACATATTAGGACTCTCGTTGCTCATACTAATGTTTGGACCACAACTATTTCTTGTATCTTTCATCGCCAATGGCGTTTGGGATGCATTCCGCACTTTCCAACTGGGATGATTTGAAATAACTCAATTGTATTTTTGTCGCTTGAAGGTGGCAGCTTAAAAAAAATAATAAAAAAAATTAAATTGGTGAAAAATATGTACATAGTACATACATGCATAATTCTGAAAATGTATCCCAAACGCCATTGGCGATGAAAGATACAAGAAATAGTTGTGGTCCAAACATTAGTATGAGCAACGAGAGTCCTAATATGTATAGCAACTTAAATGTATAAATATTTCATGGAATTTAGGTATGATGTCTTTTCGTATACGAAGAGGTAATGTACAGGGCAATGTATCATTTTATATACGAAGAGGTAATGTATCTTTTTATATACGAATGGGTAATGCAAAAGGTAATGTGTCGCTTTACCTAAAGCGACACATTACTTTCGTAGGACATTTGCTGTGTTAGGAATCATGCATGTTGTAATGTATAAATGATGGTAGAGATAGATTACTTTGTGCATTACCAAACATTACCCTTTCCAACTGGGTACGTTAATACATATACATTTACATATATACGTACATAAACTCTTATAAACATAAACAACTTAACTTACTTGTTTGCCTATGTTTTTTCGACTGAACAGATGAGCGAATACAAAAACTTAAACAAGTGAATTTGGAGACATAGAAAACATGAAAATATAAACAATTGAAAATACCGCAAGTGTCATGGAGGAACAATAAAGGAGAATGCATAACGACATACCTTCATACATAGTGGGGCCAGAAGTGTCATGCAAAGAGGAATGTAGAAGAATTTGACAGATGTGGCCCCTATGGAAATGCTAGGGTGCGTGTGTGTGTGGAATATGTCAACAAAAAAAATGCTTGTGTTCGTGTGTGTTTATGAAGATTGAAGAAGAAGTCAGCTGATCTTATGCATTCTCCTTTATTGTTCCCCATGGCAAGTGTAAACAAAAATACACACGAACAACAATACATAGAACAGTAACGTTTAAATATGTATGTATGTATATCAGGGATGGGCACACAAACACATTCAAACAATCTCCGAAAATTAGAGTGTATTGGTGCGCCTACTGTATGCAAAGATGACTTGATACCATGATGCAATAATAAAATGGTGGACGCAGCAGAGGACGGCTATTTTGTTTTTGGAATAGTAATCTGTCAAATTATCGTCTTTTGTTTTGATTTTTCCCTCTTGCACGTGTTATTCGTGGAAATAGCTTGTGTGTTCGCTTGTATGTTCGCTGGGGTTTTTTCTGTTTTTGACATTTTTATCTACGGCCGTTCAACGGTAATCGCCTATTCTCTTTTAGCCGCTACGACCATATAGAATTATTGGATCATGCTTGATACGAAACTCATTTTTACTCTCTCACTTTTACGATTTTCCCACGGGTCTAATGTGGCTTTGTTGCCAGCAAAGAACGTAAATTTTATAAGAAGGGAATGTTCGTTATTTTGGACGAGTTCGATAAAATCTGCTCTGAAATTTCAATCCAGTATGCGCGAGTTGCCTCACACTATTTTTCGCGTCCCGAATTCACTTGACTTTTTTATTTTGGTTTTTCGACGCGAATAAGTAATAAGAACGAATAAGAATAGAAAATAGAAATCTGTACTTATGCATGCATACCATATATATAATACTTCTATATTGCTAACAGCCTATCTACTCAATGTGTTTCAGTTCTGGTCGCGCTGAACTCGTTTCTCACTGCATATGTAATTTGTGCGCATGCATCAACACAAGCAAAAGTCGTATATGTGAATATATGTCACACACACATTTGTAAAAATGTAGTAGCATTACAAAAAAAACAGAAGGGGGATTAAAAGGGGTCGTTATTCCTTTCATATAAAACTTTCATGGTCGTTATAAAAACACAAAGCAGTAGATTAAACAATGAAATGCCAATCTTTCGAAAACAAAATTGTACACATGTATTTATTATTTCAACGTAGTTCACAACCAAATAACTTATGTATGCATACCTACATGCTAAAAATAAGGCAGATAATTTATATTTTCGTAAATTAAATAAAGTCACAATATATATATCGTCGTTTAAATTTCATAACCGCCTAAGTGAAATTGCTAACCGCCTAAGCGGCACTTGTGCCAAAAATAAAATTTGCCAATAATTCAATATGTTCCTACTTCTATACGAAGTTGATACTTTAGTCAACAAAATGATATACATAACTATTTAAATTTAAGTTTATACGCAGAAATAAGTTTAAAATGAAGGAGTTTTATGCTCTTCTGTAAAATTAATTCTCATTTACTTCAATAATATCATAACGTAGGATAGGCGGTTATACACAGCGACTATTCTTGTTTTCTGCGGTGGCGATAAATTCATACATACATACATTCAACAACGAAGAATGCCTCACACAAATTTACGAATGCAAAAGAATATTCGCGAGCGTTCAATGAGCGCTCTTTGAAAATTCATTTTTATTCATGCATATGTATGTAGGTACATATATTCATACCCATATCTTTTTTAAATAAAATACCTATGTATTTCATAGTATCAAATTTTTCTGTAGTCCCCCTTGTCTTTGAAAATAAATGTTTAACGATACCCATGGAATCTTGCTTCCCTTTCTTACAGTATATCGTTACTGTGAAGTTTGACCAACAAAACAATTGAATAGTAGCAATATAGAAGTATTATATATATGATGCATACATTTGGCATACATATGTACATATGTATGTATGTATGGACATCATATATATAATACTTCTATATTGCTAGTATTCACTTGTTTTGTTCGTCAAACATCACAGTAACGATATACTGTTAGAAAGGGAAGCAAGATTCCATGGGCGCCGTTAAACTTTTGTTTCCAAAAACAAGGGGAACCACAGAAAAATGTTGATACTATGAAATAGGTATTTTATTTAACAAAGATAAGTCCGAATTTTATTAATTTGTACATATGTATGTACATATATATGTGTGTACATACCCAAGAAACATTTTAGTTGGAAATTGATTTGAGGTCGAATGGATATTCAACTCGTTTCCCAATTTCAAATTAGATTCAAATGAAAAAATATTACTTACTAATAATTTTACTTGTGCATATTGGGTATACATACATGAATAAAATGAAATAAAAATGAAATTCCAAAGAGCGTTCATTGGACGTTCACGAGCATGTAGGTATGCATGTTATTTGGTTGTGAAATACCTTGAAATAATAAATACATTATTTTATTTTCGAAAGATTGGCATTTCATTATTTAATCTACTGCTTTGTGTTTTTATAACGATCATGAAAATTTTATATGAAGGGAATAACGACCCCTTTTACTACAATTTTACAAATGTGTATGTGACATATATTCACATACACGACTTTTGCTTGTGTTGACGCATGCGCACAAATTACATATCCCTGTAAAAAAGTGTGCGACGAGTCTCTAAAAAGATTTGTCCGGGAGCGCTCTCTTTCGGGTACAATTAGTCTACAATTGTTCCCAATTGTACCCGAACGGGTACATATGTATACTAATTGTAGACGAATTGTACCCGAAAGGGTATCAAACGGGTACAATTAGTCGCACAAATGGATGTGTCGCATTTGCTACCTGTTCGGGTACAAAACGGGTACAATTGTGCGCTTTTGCTACCCGTTCGGATACAAACTGGGTACAATTAGTCTCTTCATAGGACATGCTCAAACAAAAGAGAACACTTCAACCCATATAAAGAGATACAAATGGGTAGTAATCGCATGCTCCCTTGCGAGTTGTCCCGGATGTATCCCGGAGTGATCGCATTTTTTGCAGGGATGCAGTCAGAACCGAGTTCATGAATAGCGTAACTGAAACACATTGATTAGATAGATTGTTAGCAATATAGAAGTATTACATATATGATGGACATGCAAATATGTGTACATATGTACATACATATATACGTATGCAAAATTAATTCGGCGCTTATTTTTATTTTTGATATGCGCCTGGTGCATCAAAATTATGAATCAAGGTTTGTTTGGGACTTCTTCCCTCAAACAACGCCTTTTCGTCATCTAGAAGCCTAACTTCAAATAAGTTTAATAAGTTTCAGGATTTTAGATTCACCTCCATAAAATATGCGATTAATCCCGAAAGGGTTTGTCCCGGTATAAATGTAGGCAAATTTTTTCAAAAGTAAAACTTATTACATTATATTAAATTATATTATATTATATTATATTATATTATATTATATTATATTATATTATATTATATTATATTATATTATATTATATTATATTATATTATATTATATTATATTATATTATATTATATTATATTATATTATATTATATTATATTATATTATATTATATTATATTATATTATATTATATTATATTATATTATATTATATTATATTATATTATATTATATTATATTATATTATATTATATTATATTATATTATATTATATTATATTATATTATATTATATTATATTATTTAAAACTTATTGTATAATCTTTATTTAAATCTTCATGACTGATTTATAAAAATATTTGGAGAAAATACTTAATTTTAATTTAAAAGATTTCACTACAAGATGGAACCGAATCGAATAAACTTTGTTCTAATATACATATACATATAACAATTAACCATTTTTAGAAATTTTCATAACAAAAAATAGCCTTATAGCTTTGAATGAAGGAGATTAAACTACATTTGCAACCTTCGGGATGTAAGCGATTGATCCCGAACACGTCCCGAATTAATCGCATTTCTTTCATACAAAATGTTAAATTCGAGTCTGCCAGTTGGATATAGAAACTTACGTACATGCATACATAAATAATCATAGGCAAAACTGGTTTGCCAAAGAAGTAAGATCGCCATCATTAGAACCAAAAATGCAAAGCATTTACGAATATACCCAACAGCGAAAATGTAGATTATAGAATAGATGATGTTTGCATATATGTACATATACAAACCTCACAAACAAAACCAAACTCAAAAAATAACAAAATTAATATTTGTAAACTCTATACACTTCTTTATGCACATTGTAAATCAGTTTGCATTGTGTACAAATTGTGGTATTGGTCGTTCAAAAGGTGTAATGTGTTAGGCATCTTGGCATTGGGTATATGTCACTAGAACAGAATAGCGAAGAAGCAGATATGTGTGGTGATACAAAAACAAAAGCAGCCAATCGAAGCCCATGTTATTTGTCAACATCGCGAAAAAAAACCGCGGACACCAACACAATTAAAATTGTCTGTATACATATGTGGCCTACGTAAGATGTGTGCGTAGCTCTATCGCATTTTCTTCTTTGTGCAGCCAGAATGCCCTGTGCGCATAATCAGCATTTGGAAAGACAAAATAAAAATGGAAATCATAATTATTTGATATATTGCTAAATTTAAACACCATAAATTCTGATTTCGATAACATCCATTGTTAGAATGTTCAAAAAATGTATATGATCAATAAATTTGCATATTGTCATAAACAATATATGTATAACAACACGTAATGTATAGAGATAAACATGTTATTATTAATTATATATATATTGTAGAACCACTTAAAACATATATTTAGTTATTATTTAAATAATACTTAATATAAATAATAAGCTAAATATTTTGATTTTGAACATATGTTCCCTGTAAAAAAGTGTGCGACGAGTCTCTAAAAAGATTTGTCCGGGAGCGCTCTCTTTCGGGTACAATTAGTCTACAATTGTTCCCAATTGTACCCGAACGGGTACATATGTATACTAATTGTAGACGAATTGTACCCGAAAGGGTATCAAACGGGTACAATTAGTCGCACAAATGGATGTGTCGCATTTTCTACCTGTTCGGGTACAAAACGGGTACAATTGTGCGCTTTTGCTACCCGTTCGGGTACAAACTGGGTACAATTAGTCTCTTCATAGGACATGCTCAAACAAAAGAGAACACTTCAACCCATATAAAGAGATACAAATGGGTAGTAATCGCATGCTCCCTTGCGAGTTGTCCCGGATGTATCCCGGAGTGATCGCATTTTTTGCAGGGTTATGGCTCTTCAAATTTCGCATTGGGTAGAAAAGCAAATGACAAAGAATAAATTGAAACAAAAATGGCGTTAACTTTATTTCGCCACGAAATTACGGATGAAAGAATCAAAACAGAAATTCAACCTGGATTGAAATTTCAGCCAATTTCGTAATTCACTCGCTACATTTTTCGTGAGCGGATTCTCCCTTCTTATAAAATTTACGTTCTTTGTTGCCAGCATCAACACAACATAAAACCCGGCCGATCAGCTGTTTGTGCAAATTGCAGGTGCCAGAAAGGAAAACGCGCTAAAATAAATTGTCACTTTCGGTGGATTTTAACCCTTAGACTAGCGTTGTGGTCTGTCAGACCATTTTGAAAAATTTTACTACATCTTTTTGTTTTCCTTAACATTTTTGTGCAAACCGTTTTATGACTTTGTAAGGTTCCATGAGTGTTTTCTAATTCAGTATAGAAATGTAATATTAGTCTCATTTCTGTGTAAAAAAAAAGCATATTTTGTGTAAGATGTGCGTTTTTCAAGGTTGTGGTCTGTCAGACCACAGCATTGAAACCCTATATCATAATTGTAAAGGCAACTTTTTTCAACATAGAATTCGCTAGCGAGCTAATGTACATAAGCCTAGCTTTCGTTGGAACTATTCGTGAGGATGAAAGATTAATTCCACCAGAATTACTTACCTCTTCTAGTCGTCCACCATCTTCTGTTACTACGAAAATGTCTTGCTCTTACGTGCCAAAAAAATATGTAAGTCTATGATTCTAAATTCATCTGAACATTATACCTGCGATGTTGATGGGGAAGCCAAGAAAGGAAAAGATAAATAACGCGAATTTTTAATTGAATTAGCACAGGAAAAGTTTAAACCACATATGGAGTTACGTGAAGCCTAGCCGAATTTATCACGATTATGCCCCATCTGCGATTAGATTCTGGCTGGATTTTGGTATTTGAGGCAGATAAAAGAAACCGGAAAACTCAATCCATTGCATTAAATGTAAATATACGGTTTGTGATTTACATTAAACCAACGCATGCGTAATGCGTTTCTGAAGAAATGCCAAGAGGTCCTACAAACTAGGGACTTGTTTAAAACACCCATTAATGCATTTCTTTAACAAATTTGGACTGTATTTTTATGCTAAATGAACGTAAATATAACATTTGCCAAATAACAAATAACATTTGTTGTATCCGATGACTTTTTTGGTAGTTGCAAATAAAAAATACCTTGTGGTCTATCAGACCACAATATACCGTTAACGACAATTCACGTCACCAGTAGTCTGAGGGTTAATGTTTCGTTTTATGTGCCCAATTTTGTTGAAATAATAAAGAATTATAAAAAAATACAGAGGTAATTGTATTGCTTGTGTGTAATATTCAGTGAAGTTTATTGTTTTAACTGGAAAAAATTGTGTTTCAGTTAAAATTATAAAAAATATGTTAATGAGATGGAACACGGGCAGCGTTCTTCAGTAGATTTATATATATATCCTGTTAAAAATTATTATATTTCAATTCTAATATATTCACATTTTAATAGAATTGCAAAATAGAGTAAAATATTTCTTAAATAAATAATAGCTTAAAAAACTAAAAAACACGCTTTAATCTTAAAAATCGTACTAAAAATTGAGAAATAATTTAATTAGAAACAAAATGATGAACGAAAATATAAGTATTTAAGGAAAAGCGTGGGGTGCTTAGTAAAATATTTAAAATCGGTGTTTTTTTTACTAATAATTTTATTTTGACTTTTTTGAGATTTCATATATCGTACTCTTTAATTTCGCAACTAGGTATATTTTTGTACTAGTTGTACGAATCGAATATTTTCATGTTCAAATATTATTGAGCAGCCCCACGCTTTTCCTTAAATACTTATATTTTCGTTCATCATTTTGTTTCTAATTAAATTATTTCTCAATTTTTAGTACGATTTTTAAGATTATTTATTATTATTATTTATTTTTGAATTTTTAGTGAAATTTTTCATTAAAGGATGTTTTATGCGGACGCAAGAATAAAAGTAAAAAGAAGTCTGATGGGATGTAGTGTTCTCCGAAATAGATCTACATACATATGTATGTATTTATAACTTCTACCAAAAGTCCCAATATGCAGTGAAGTAAACTAGCTTATTATGCAATATTTTCCAAACCCTTTTATTCAAGGTTTTCCAAACTAGTTTGGAAATACAAAATTTCCCAAACGTTTTGTTATATTTCACAATCAGAAAGTGAAGAGAAGTTGAGGTGAAGCATTTGAAAAGAACAAAAAAAAAGAAACCTGATTGAATAAATTCGAATTTAGACAATACAGCTCCGAATACGTTTGTAGCGTAATGGTGAGGTATGCTGCCTACGGACCAAGGAGCTCAGGTTCGAGTCCCGAGTGGCGCATTTTTTTTTTTATTATTTTTTTTTTTATTTTTTTTTTTTAGAGAAATTTTTTTCACCTCACGTTTACAAAACATTGTATAAAAAATGTAATTAGGGTTCCTTTTCGTTGATTCAGAACTTACTATTAAATGAATTACAAACAAAACCAGTTCTTGCTTTGCATACATATGTATGTACATGCGATTGTTTTTATTGCAAACACAACAATGACAAAACAGAATGTTGTTACACAAAACACAAAACCAGTTCTTGCTCTGCATACGTATGTATGTATGTACATTGTACATGCGGCTGATTTCATTGCAAATACAACAAACCCAAAACAGAAAGCTACAAGCTTCATTTTTTTTTGAGTGAATTTATGCATTGAGTTTATCGCCATCGCTATGAGCGATCGCTGGCTGTTGTGCGTTATTTCGCTCGCTACTTGAGTGGTTGTACGTTTTTCTTTGAACATTTGTTTGTGATTTGAGTAGAATGTATTTTTGAGCGTTCGTGAGTGAGTTTTTCCGTACCCTGCAAGCTTGTTACTTATTGGCCTGTATACGGGAGTGAATTGAAATTCATTGAGGCTATTTTGAAGAAAGGTAACATAAAAGCCGCAATGAAGCATAAAATATAATGTTGAATGTCCTACTATATGATGCCGTTGGGCTGTTGATGTCATGTTTCGAATCCGGAGGAGAATAGAAATAATAAGGAGAACACAAAAAAGTGAATGTTTGAAAGATATAATAATTTAGTTAATTTAGTTAAATGTTTACAACTTTTAGGATGGGATGAAGTTGCATACATACATACATACATACATACATACATACATACATACATACATACAGGTGAAACTAATAAAAGCGTGTTAAAAATACCACCCAACTACATGTATTATCGTTCACCACTTTTTGTGCGTTATTCTTAATTTGTCTGAGATTGGGTTTCGAACACGAATATTCGGAATGTGGGAAAATCATACTATCCTGTGTATCACTTTTGTGGTTATATCCTTATCTTAATTTGGTATAAACAAAATTTTATTATTGCTATAGTCTTCAATAACATAAGGAAGCCGAAAATTCCCAGAAATAATATGTAAAATACCCATTTTCAGTTTTCGAACAGAGTGGCACCAATGAAAAATGTTATAAAAAATGCGCATTTTGACAGCGCTCTCACGAAATGAAGAGTTTCGTATCTAGTTCAGGGTTGCCACTTTGAAATTTTTTTTCCGACCAAATTCGTCTCAAAAACCTACAAAATAGCTTTCAGCCGACCAAAATTTTTTTTTCACAAAATGCGTAATTTAGCTGGTACATATATAGGAACTTCTACATACATCATATCACTCTTCAAGTATTTTCACAAGTTTTAGCTTAAAATAATAAGGTACGAATGCGTTTGTACATATGTATGTACATTAATTTGTGTATGTAATTTATGTTAACATTTTAAAATAGTTACGACTATGGTTTAACAGGTCTCCAAGTAGGTATACAAATGAGATCAGAACTTTAATTAAATATCAAAATTGAATCTAAGATCTTTTTTAGATGACCACACGTAGTGCGGGTCATTGTTTTTGTTTATCAGTTCGGTGCACATCATTATGTTGTTTATAGTGCATATTTCTAATTTGTTTCTGAGTTTGGTTTTTATTAAAGTGTAGAAAATTACGCGCCGCTGCAGATGAGCTGTGTGGAAGCGTAAGCAAATTAAAAAATAATTGTGTGAGCTCGCCAAAGGAATTTTCATTAAGCGCATTTTTCATCAAACTAAAAAAATGAAGAAAGGGTTTCCATGCGTATGCGTTCACCTTTTATCCACTTTGCACAAAACTCTGCCGAAGAGAAACACAAAAAGTATTCAAGCAAACTGTTGCTGTGAGAAAGAGACATGAATACATGAACTTTCAAACGTTCTTTCAACAGTGTTGTGGCAAAATCTAGCAAATCAAGGATGCTACTTGAAGGAAGGTAAAAACCTACCAAAATTCAAATTGTCCGACCATCCGACCAAGAGGAAAAAAACCGACCAGTTTTGGTAGGAAAAGCCCACTTATCACATCCCTGATCTAGTTATCTATGCTGTAGGCCAAAGTGGAAAACGACAAACAATAATCAGTCTACATCAAGGCCCGGCAAATCGACTCACGTGAGTTAGAGCCCGTGCACAATTGGCTTTGTCTGCTCCAACTTTGATAGAAAAAACCTTAAAGCAAAGCGAAATTTCAGATGCTTGCTACAATTAACACTTTGACAATTTCCACCTCACTTCTTTGCTTTAATTTATAAACCTGATTTTTGGTAAAATATTTGGGGAATTGGCTTTTTTCTGCTTATTCGAATGTTATTTTTTACTTTTCTCTGTTCACTTCTCACGAAATTGCGCGAAATCGCTAAATTAAGTGTAGCTATACAAACATACACACACACACACACAAGGGGAGATGTTTGTCAAAGTGTAAAAAAGTTGAAAGATGGCTAACTTTATACCTTGCTTTACTCGCTTCACCTCAATTCAGTGATGTGATACGTAGGGAAAATTCCCTACATGTAGGGATTTTAGTCGGAAAAAAGTGACCGTAGGGAAAGAAGGACAGATTTTTATAAAATAGCTAAATGTAGGGATTTTTTGGCAAAGTCAAATCAAAATTTCAATTCAACTTTTTTTCACTTCAACACTGGCTGTCGATCTGAATAATGAAAATGTTGCGAAGACGAGTTAAATCGCGAACCCTTCAATGACGTAATTTGAGAGGGAATACCGTATAGTGAACTATCTAATAACACGATACTTTTAATCAGGGCATCGGAGCAAAAGATTTTTTTTCTGGCTACGCTCTTAGCTCCGAATTTTTTTCCCCTTAAGGCCTCTCCGCAGCTCTCAAGAAAACGCTCAAGAAAAAATTTGCATCATTTCTTGAGCGTTGAAATGGTAGTAGGAAAGTAATTATATTTTCAAACGAAATGTCACATTTGAGTTTATTTACCTCTTCTGTCAAATTTTCTTGAATAATAGAAAATGCATTATTTCTTGGCAGAACCAGTGTTCAGTTGTGCACTTTTTCTAAAAAATCTTAAAAAAATAGTAGTAGAATTTCTTTAGAACTGCGTACCGCAAAAGAAAATATGACGAAAGAAATCTTTCTTGAGCATCTCTTGTACGTCAAATTACATAGAGTTTTTAGTTTTCTTGGGAGCTGCGTATAGGGCTTTACGACCAACTAGATGGTATTTTGTTGGTATTTCGTTTGGTTTTTTCAATATAGCTTGCTCGCTTACACCAACGCAAAAGTGTATTTGACCATCTCCTTCACACAAAAAACCTTGTAGAATACCAGAAAAAAAGTAGTGTCATATGGGCTAAAGCAAAGTATTTGACGCAATAACTTTTTTTTTTATTATTTTTAGAGAAATGCTGTACCTATGATAGTATCAAGGAAATGTTTCGTTCCCTTACATATTTATATGCCTACACCCAGAAAAAAAAGAGTGTGAAATCAACCAAAAATCAACAAATTTTGTGGTTAATTTTTTTCAACACGATGCTTAATGTATTCCATCATGTAATCGTGTAAATTTAACACTACTGTCAAGTGTTAGTTTAACAGGATGACAACTGTAGAATTAACACTAAAAAGTATTGAGACTTCCTGTTGATTTTACAATTTTAACTAGTTAATGTTACAATATAGCTGGTTAAATTAACACGAAATGGTCCTGTTGAATTAACAATAACATTTTAATAATAATAATAATAACCCCAACGTTTGCCCTCCACCCGCCCTACCGCACGAGGGGCGCATCCGCATGACGTGCGGATTTTTTTTTTTTTTTTTTTTTTTTTTTTTTTTTGCCGACCCGTGTTGAAAGGCAGGAGTTTTTAAGCGTCGAGATCTAAAACTGCTTAGCTACAGAATAAAATCATCAGCTGAGTAAATAGAAAAGAAAGATAGTTACAGAGTTAGTTATCAGTTATTCAGGGAGGATAGGATAACATTCCTTATAGTGTAGAGGGAATCGGAAATGTCAAACGAATTATAGTGAGAGTTGTAATTATTACATAGACATCTTAGAGACTCATTTAATTGAAAGTTAGTTCTACAATGTTTTAAAAACAGCGGTTTGTAATGTCTTGATATTCGAGATGGGATGTTAAAATTAATTTCTGCAAGAAGATACGGGCTTGAAATTGAACCTCTTAATAGTTTAGTAATAAATATCACTCCCAACATCTCCCTACGACTAGCTAGTGTGGGAAGATTGATGAGTTTTAAACGACTAGTATAAGATGGCAGATTAAAATGATCGTCCCACTGAAAATGTCTTAAAGCAAAAAGTAAAAACTGCTTTTGTACGGATTCAATACGGTCTGCATGAATTTTGTACTGAGGGTTCCATATTATGGAGCCGTATTCTAAAATAGGCCGAACTAACGTTGTAAAAAGAGTTTTTGTCACGTAAGGGTCATTGAATTCCTTCGACCATCTCTTAACAAACGCAAAAATACCTCTAGCTTTATTTACAGTAATATTGATGTGAAGATTGAAGTTAAGTTTGCAATCCATTGTAATACCCAAATCCGAGAAATCGTCGACCTGCTCAAGACAGTAGTTAAGAACATTATAAGAAGCTGGTTGAATGTTTTTACGCGAAAAAGACATACATTTACATTTATTCAAATTAAGTGGCATCTTATTTACGTCACACCAAGTTACTAAGCTGTTTAAATCTTCTTGAAGCAAAAATCTATCTTCGATTGATGACAATGATCTTTTAAATGTTACCTTAAATTTATTGTTAAATTAACTAGAAAGTCTTGTTGATTTTACAATTTATTTGTTTTAAATAAAAAAACATATAAAACATAAAATATATAATCATCAGATCAATAAAGCATATTTGAGTACATCACCCGCACAACCGACCAAATTGAAAGCGTCCTTCTCATACGAATAGTTTATACATGGGCGATAGTACTTACTATCACTGGCACCGAGTAATGTTTGGCCGCTAATGCAACGGCATATGCACCGCATGCTGCGTGAAAGACTCCATTCGCTAAACATCTTTTCGTGGTAAAAATTGCAAACTATGAAGAGGAAAAAGAAAATATTGAACATTAAAAACTTTTAGAAACAAAAATACAATCCACTTTTAACTTACCTGCGAACTAAAAATATAAATGGAAAAACCATTATCACACACTGCCAATGATGCTAAACTCCCATCATTGCCACGGCACAAAATTTTCTTTTTGTTAAAAAAATTATTATAATTTGCGTTTTGCACGAACAGCAGAACTTCAAACGTTGAAAAAATTGTGTATGTTTCAAAATAGTTTTGACGTTCTTTTTAACACTTTTTTAGATTATGTTGACACTATCATCGTGTTGAATAAACCAAAATTCAAAATGACGTTTATGTTTGAACATTGTTTCGTGTTATATCAACCAACTTTTATTGTTAATTGTAGTTCTTGTTGTTTTAACATTTGTTTTCATGTTGTATTAACACTAAAATTGGGACGTCATTTTTCTAACATTTTTTTTTAGTTTATATTGACTCTATCATCATGTTAAATAAACCAAATTCCAAATGACACTTAGGAATAAAATTTTATATTTGAATCATCTTGTATATTTTAAAATTTCTTCATGTTGAATCAACAATAAAATTTGGTTGAATTTACCAAATTTTCAAATGACAGTTACAAAGCCAAGATCATGTATCAAACATCGTGTAATTTGAAAAAATTGTTGCTGTTCTATGTGTAAAGATGGATCGTGTTAATTTTACATGAATCGTGTTGATGATTTTTTTTCTGAGTGTACGTCTACCTACCTATATATCGCACGTTTTATTCAATAGGGATTTAACTAAAAAAATTTTTTTTGGGAAAACGCAAACAAACTTTTACACACTTGCGACTCAATCGATTTAGTCGGGCTTTGATTTGCATGGGAATGTATGGAAGCATTCACACTACATTCAATTAGTCGAACAACTGAAACAGTTGGATTTGCATACAACAGCCCAATTCGCTTAATCGATTGAGTCGCAAGTGTGTATAGGCTCTTATAATTTCAAAGAGTTTCCTTCTACGGCTAACTACAAAATTACTTTTATTTCCGCCATTTTTATCGTTTTGAGTATTTTATAAGACTAGACTCAAAGGCATGACCCAGTTATTGAAATATATGGCAAAACCCCAGAAATCGAAAATTTCGAGTTAAATCCCTATTGCATAAAACGTGCGATATATATGTTACATACAACGCATTAATACATATATCTTTTTATTATAATAATTGTTCAAAACAGTAAATCATCAGTATTTTATTGTAATTTTTTTTGATTTCTTTGAGAGCCAGTGTGTATGCAGTATGCAGTAGAACACCCGACTTTCATTATTTAGTAAAAGAAAAAACGTTCATCTACTGACGTGCGGTTTCTTCATTGTTCTAGCATGGAAATAACTAAAAAAAGTGTAGGGAATTACGTAGAGAAAATTTGAAACAAGCGTAGGGAAAAGTAGGGATTTTTTTCTTGCTCTGTAGGGAATTTCCAAAAAAGTATCTACCATCACTGCCTCAATTGTGAACATGTCCCTTTGAAAAGCACATGCTGAACGAAACTGTCAAAGCAAAACTCTGAAGCAAAGCGAGGTAGAAGTCAATTGTGCACGGGCTCTTAATGAGTATAACACACATAGGCTTACGCTCTGTGATTCAGTCGTTGTTTATAGCCATGGGTAATGGCGCAATTTTTTTGGCGCTGATACAATAACTCCAGCGCCACTCGTGGCGCCAACTCACGGTACTGGCGCAATAACACCTTTAGCGCAATTGTCATGGAATAATCGATAAATAACATTTTTTCGCTTGTTACTGTTTACCATCCCCGTTTAATTTCTTTTGGCGCAATTCTGCTTACATATACGAGGGCACAATTAATTTTAATTTTCATAATCATTTGGAAACATATTCCATATATTTGTGAAAATATGATGGAAATTAGAGTCACTTAGATCACTATCAAGCATACATAATTGTGACGGTTTCATACGTATACATATACTATGGTGCTGTTATTGGCGTTGTGGTGGTGCCATTTTACACTAGCGCTATATTGGTGCTGGTGTTAGCGCACGAAATTGAGTCGGTTTTATATTGCAAAATTGAGTTGGCGCAATATTGAGTTGGCGCTATATTGGGTTGGCGCTATATTGAGTTGGCGCATTTTCCAAATCGGAGTTAGCGCAATAACGCCAGGGTTGGTGTTAGCGCAATTGCGCCGCGCAGCGCAGTGTTACCCATGCCTAGTTGTTTAGACAGCGAAGAAGCAACACAAGTACTGGCTGCGTTGCTTTGTTTGTTATGCGACAGTGTGCCATTGCGTATGTATGACCATGAATAACCCTGTAAAAAAGTGTGCGACGAGTCTCTAAAAAGATTTGTCCGGGAGCGCTCTCTTTCGGGTACAATTAGTCTACAATTGTTCCCAATTGTACCCGAACGGGTACATATGTATACTAATTGTAGACGAATTGTACCCGAAAGGGTATCAAACGGGTACAATTAGTCGCACAAATGGATGTGTCGCATTTGCTACCTGTTCGGGTACAAAACGGGTACAATTGTGCGCTTTTGCTACCCGTTCGGGTACAAACTGGGTACAATTAGTCTCTTCATAGGACATGCTCAAACAAAAGAGAACACTTCAACCCATATAAAGAGATACAAATGGGTAGTAATCGCATGCTCCCTTGCGAGTTGTCCCGGATGTATCCCGGAGTGATCGCATTTTTTGCAGGGAATAAATCATTTTGTACTGCAACCAAATTTTCAAGTTGCAAAATTGCAATGCTTTATTTTTCAATTCATATAATAAAATTTACTTATTCTTAAAGGTTCTACTAAATCTTCAGTTATAACTTACGCCCCATCCTTGCATACCTTAACAAGTTTAGTTATGTACTTTTGGAAAAATTTCGTAAATGATATCAACTCTCAACTATTTCTCAATGAATATTCTTCAAATAAATTTTTAATGTATATTTTTTACACTAAAAACTCCTTATAGATATTTTTTTATTATTGGAATTTCCAATATTTTACATTGTTGAATCCAAATTAATTTATAAAACATTTTTTTAAGTTAATTTCCAATATTTTAGATTGGTGAATCCAAATTAATTTATAAAACATTTTTTCAAGTTAAAAATTCCTAAGTAATACATTTTTCGTTATTGTTCAAATATTTATTTTATTTTCAAAACGTTGCTATTTTGTACGTTTGCCCCATATGCTTAGTTCTTACACCACTGTTGCATAAATCTCTCTGTTCTCACTAACACAATCTCAGTTTTAGTTTTGCCGGGGTCCGGTCTACATGCAGATGTTGAGCGAGCAGGGTCATGCTGCGCCAGTGTTGCCAGAATATTTTGAAGCTTATAGCTAAATTTAAAAAAAAAAATTGCTAAAAATAGCTAAATAATTTTTTTCATAGCTAAAATAAATAGCCAAATTTTTTTTTTCAAAAATAGCCAAATAATCATTTATTTAAAAAGACGTGACATAAAACAACTTCACGTAAATGAATATTTATATATACATATATTAAGAGTCTTCATCTAAAGTGATAAACTGCTGGTTAATAGGGTAAAGTGATAAAATAATAATTGTGATAAATTATCTGTCAAAATTTGTATGAAAATATATTTATGAAAAGTTTATCACTTTACCGAACGATTTTGTTGCGTAAATTTTTAAATTTCGGTAAAATTCAAGTCTGACACATTGTCAGTTTTACTTTTTCAATTCAAAAGAAGAAATTGTGATTTCTTTCGGCATTTTAGCACGAATTATGTATTAAAATAATTTCTACAAAAATGTTATATGCATTTTTTATTTTATTTGGTTTTTTATTTATTAATCAAGTTGACATTGACAGCTGACAAGGGTTTAAACAATTATTTTCGAAGGTGCGTTCATGTAAAAATTGGGACAAACTGCTAAATTATAACAATTTATTACTTTATCACTTTAGATGAAGACCACTATTATCGTTCCACAATACATCATATTCCTACCCTGTCGGAAAGACAAGCAACCAAAAAGTTATTAATAAATATTTCGTTTATGCAAAAAAAAATATGATTCTAATGACGAATAAATAGTTTTTTGCGTTAATCGCATTATAAATAAAAACTAAACAAGTAGGTAGGTACCTACATACATATGTACAACGAATAATGCACATTCTTGAAAATAATTTTCCTTTTACCTACCTACCTATATACGTACATATGTAAATATGTATTCGTAATTGCATCTGGTGAATTAAATACATATTTACATATGTATCTACACATGTACACAGATGAAAAACAACAAAAAACAAGTATAGGTAGAAAGATGGATTTTACATACCTACTCAATCGCCTGAAACGGGCATAAATACGAAAAAAGGCAAAAAACAAGCATACATGCTATTTAGCAGAAAAACCATAGCACTAAATTGCACACTGCAACATACATATGTATGTATGTGTATGTATGCATTTTTATGCAGCGTCCCTGCAAAAAATGCGATCACTCCGGGATACATCCGGGACAACTCGCAAGGGAGCATGCGATTACTACCCATTTGTATCTCTTTATATGGGTTGAAGTGTTCTCTTTTGTTTGAGCATGTCCTATGAAGAGACTAATTGTACCCAGTTTGTACCCGAACGGGTAGCAAAAGCGCACAATTGTACCCGTTTTGTACCCGAACAGGTAGCAAATGCGACACATCCATTTGTGCGACTAATTGTACCCGTTTGATACCCTTTCGGGTACAATTCGTCTACAATTAGTATACATATGTACCCGTTCGGGTACAATTGGGAACAATTGTAGACTAATTGTACCCGAAAGAGAGCGCTCCCGGACAAATCTTTTTAGAGACTCGTCGCACACTTTTTTACAGGGGTCATTACGCATTCCTCACTCACACGCTCCCACACATTACACCGTGAGAAGAGGAAACCTACGGCGGCTCCCTCCACACACAGCGTGAGCGGCTCCTTCGAAACTCACTCCAACCAAAGGAGCGGAGAAACAAAAAAAAATACTCACTCCGCGTTCTAGAGGAGTGTGAAACGCAAACGGCCACTCTACAGCACGCCGTGAGGAGGAGTTTCCTCACTCACTCACACATACTCGGAGTTTCTTCCTACCCTGTTTTTCAGTCCTGAAGATGACCTCAGAATGAGGTCGAAATATCGACAATAAATGTTTTTTAAAAAAGTTCAAAAATTTTTATGTTTTGGAATTTTTAAACGGCCTTGAGCTCAACAATAAATAAATAATTTTCACAACAAAAGGGTCAAAATAATTTCATAAAAATAATAATTTAATCTAATGGCGTTTTCTTTTCTGACAAAAAATGTTGCCCTTTAATATCTGAATTATCGAATTACGTAACATGACTTTCTATAAAATGGCTAAATTTGTAGTTAATGGTGCCCTCTTACTTAGTCAGAGGACAACATTCGTTGAAATCACCACACAAGCTTACAAAATGGCTGAGAAAATCTAACAGGGCAACATTTTTTCGAGAAAAGAAAACGGCATTATATAAAAAAATGAATGTGTGTATTTCCTTTATGCACTCACAAAGTAGTGATGAGCGATATATCGCAAACGGTGGTTTTTTCACTGTGAATAAAAAATCGCAAATCGCAATTGCGATCACTTTTTCAAAATAGCAGTTCACTACTTATTGGGAACTGCTATCGATGTACCAAGTAAGCAGTTCACCTATGTGAATCGCAATCGCAAAAGCATTATAAATTTCTTTTTGTTTATACTTTTGAGCAGACCACATACGTATATAGAAATATAAAAAAAAAATAATTATTGAATTTACAATTTATCTCTGAAAAATGTTTACAAACAGCGAAATTACTGCGGAATACGTTATTGCTATCATTTTGTTAACATAAAATGAAGACAGGTTATATCGCTCAGAAAACGCAAAATTAATCTCTCCGGATGATTTTATAGCAGTCCATGCAATCGCAATAGCAGTTTAAAATCGCAGTGATTTAAAAATAGCAATCACCGAAATCACAGATATCGAAAAATCGCAGTTTCTCTCATCTCTATCACAAAGTAATCAACCGATCTTTATGGGAGATGCTACATTATCAATATATATTGATGAAATCCGTGGATCGCGATTCATATTGACAGTGTAGCATCGAGTATTGATGGATCGCGATCCTGGATCGCGAATTTTTAGAAATTTTGCGATCCGCGATCCGGATCGCAATATTGACAATATGGATTGACTGTGTAGCATGAAAATTTTGCGATCCATCAAAATGCGTGTATATTTAGAAATTTAGAAATCCGCGATCCGGATCGCAATATTGACAATACGGATTGACTGTATAGCATGAAAATTTTGCGGTCCATCAAAATGGATGTATTTTTAGAAATTTTGAAATCCGTGATCTGGATCGCAATATTGGCAATAAACGAATTGAAAGTGAAAGTGGGAAAAGGACGGAAGTAAAATATTTTGAATCTCAGAGCGAGAAAAATATCGCAATATTCATATTGAACGTGTAGCACCAGTTTGCGATTCATCAAACCATCAATATGAATCGCGATTCAAATATCGCGATTCATATTGATAATGTAGCATATGCCTATGAAATTTTCACAGTACATTCATGTGGTATTAGCGCACATAATAGGGTATATAGAATTTCGAAAAAGTGGTAAATTCCCGGAATATAGGCCCAAATGTGGCCCCAGAAAGTGTTTGAGCAATATGGGTATCAAATGAAAGGTGCTGAGCAGGCCTTCAACATAGAGTTATTTTCATTGCGATGCCTAGGCCGGGTCCCCAAATATGGGTCAAAACGTGGACCCGGATTACCCCCGAATGTTTCTAAGCGATATTGGTATCAAATGAAAGGTGTCGAGCAGGTGTTCAACATACAGATATTTTCATTGTTATTTTTTAAGTCGCTTTCCCAGAGATGGTTCAAGTAGTGGGCCCGGATGGTGATGGATGGTCCCGGTAAAGGTAAAGTTAAAGGTAGAGGTAAAGAGAAAAACCATTATAACACAAAAGCTTTTGTTCGTCGCTGCGAAACGGCATATTTCAAGGCTATGAAATTTTGGAAGTTGATGCGTGTTATAAGAAGTTATTGATTTCCATAAAAAAGTTAAAATCGAAAATTTTGTTGGTTACACTTTTATCGCGGTCAGGTCGCGATATGCATACGACTACCATTTAATTTTGACTATTATTATTAGGACAACAGACAATGGATATGCATATTTTTCTGTTGCAGTCCTACTTACATATGATAAATATATGTATGTATGTATATCGGCATTTTAGGTCAAGACGAAGAGAATAAGCATATTTTCGAATATTTAGGTCAAAAATGCTTATTTTCGTATATTTAGGTGACTTATTTGCATATTTTTGGCATATTTTGATATAAGTGAATATGTTAACATATTATTTCGTCATATTTTTGCATCTCGCTCGTAAAACAGTTTTTATTTACATTTTTTACTCTGCCAACTTTGTTTTGTATATGCGCATTAGGGTGCGTTTAATTTGTATGAAAAATTTAAAAGTGCATAAAAAGACTGTATCGCCCCCTCAATCTGTAGTAACATGGTCGAAGATATCACACATAAATTTTGGTCCCGATTGATAGCGATTAAGGCGTGGCGCATTGAGGTCAAAGAAAACTCTATGAAGGGTCAAAAAATCAAAATTTTTTTTTTATTATGTAATACCCAAAATTAATACTTCTATACCCAATGATAACAAATATAAATTTTGGTCCCGATTGAAGACCGTTTACTGGTGTTTCAAGGGGGTCAAAGTTCAGATTACCATATGCGACACTAAAAATGTAAGTCTTCTATGGCACACACTTGACTCAGGATATGGCTTAGTTTGAGATTAATTCCCATGACAGATTCATAGTATGATCTTTTGCAGGGATATATATGTACTTATGCACACATGTATACATATGTACATAAAGTGTTTATTTATTTATTTATTTCGTCTATGAAACCAGTTCTTACAGACTATTAAAAAACCTAAGTTACAAAGAATATATGTTTACAATTACATATTTTAATATAATTGAAAGGTATCTATATTAGCGATAAGCTTGAATTAAAACAGATTTAACATAATTTTTTCCAAGCCCAAAATCAATTTCATATTTCTTGGCAAGGCTATTAAATTGGCGAATTTAAAGCATAATTAGTACCGCAAATTCCCATATTAAAAAGATAAGAGTGTCTAAGCAATCTTGACGGTACACTAAATTTAATTAAACCAAGCAGATGCGGGCAATCGATAATTCCAACAATAATGTCAGTTATGAAAGAAAGTGACAGTATCTTTCTTCTATTCTCTAATGTTTTAAGATCAATTAGCATACAGCGGGATTCGTAAGATGGGATGGGCTCATTAAATTTTAGGGGATGTAAAGCGCTGGTTATAATAGCCGGGACGGGACGGAAGCCGTACCGATATAGAACGGTGACAAACTTAAGGCAGTTATAATAATGCGTTAACTGCCGTCTTTGATGAAGTGAGTATGCCGTCGGTAGTATGAAATTCACATGAGGTACGAAAGAAAATTTCGTATCAATTTCGGTATACATCAAAAAACACTGGCAGCACGGAAGAAACAAATCGAACAAAGCAGATCATAAATTGAACCAGCAATTTATCTGGTTCTAGCGGACTCAAATCGTTGTTGTGAATTTACATGTAAAAATTTATATATGGCTTAGGATCACCGTAATTGAAACACGCTTAATAGGTTTCATATAGTGTTGGCAAATATTTGCGTATCTGTGACTTTGTCACCGTTCCTTAAAAATCACTGGTACCTAATTGCAGTGACTGGTTCCATAGAATCACGGTGACAAAGTCACGGATCGATGGAACGTAATCACAGCAAAGAACTTAAATTTATATTCGTTGCTGCATACTTTTATTCGCACAATAAGTTTTGGCGAAATCCTCTACTTATTTTATTTTTATTCCTTTTTCTCTGGCGGAAAGCTACTAAATGTTTGAGAATTTATAAAAAATAGCCCCGACACATAGCATACGTCAATCCGTCTACGTCGACGTATGTGACTGACAGCTCAGTAAAATGTCGGCATTTAAACGTACGTCGTCACACGTACGACGGATCCGTCGCCGCAACGTACCGAAGTTGCCCAAAAGTCAACTTTCGGTATACGTCAATCCGTCGCCATGTCAGCTGATTGCTTTTGATCAGTGTTGATCGAAAGAGCAATACGGAGCAAAACGGAGCTGCTCAGCTACACATACGAGTCGTGTGTGTGCTGCTAGCAAGCAATTGCGACGCCTACAACCAATTAGTCTGCGCTTGAATTTCATGCTGTGTACATCGATCGCGCAAGGAATTTTTGTTTTTCTGAGCAATAGGTATGCGACATCTGCTTATACGCGCACACTAATGCAAAAATATGTTGCGCTTGTGTAAGTAGCGCAGTCGGCGGTGTGCATCACTGCTTTTGATTCCCTGCAGCGAAAGTCCAAACTAGTCAGCCAACCACCAGTTAACTGACTAGATAAATTATGGGAGTTGCCCAACTAGATTCATAGGGGACAAATTGAGATTAGTTATGAAACAAGAAGTTTTGCCAAAAAAAGCGTTTTAAATTAAAAACGAATGTATCCGGGGTTTCTGGAGGTTGCAATGAACACGTATGCAGTAAAAGTAAAGCAACTTCTTTATTGTTGTAGTATTCGAACCCTGCGTAGTAGGCCCCTTCTAGATTTAGTTGGTTGCAAATTGGTAGATCATTAAATCAGGTGAATACCACAAATATAACATAGTTGGAGATGTTAATATAGCCCAGTATATTAGATACTACTTCAGCCATAGAAAAAAGTACATGATATGTTTGTATAAAGTCAGAAAATCATCAATATAAATGTCAAGCTTAGAATGGTCAACGTGTTACTTATTCACAATGTTAATGTTAATTTACCTAAATATTTAATATGCAAGATCACAATCTAATGTGCCTGAATTCTTTAATTTAAATATCATATTCTAATAACTAAATAAATGTATTAGAAACTTTATTTTGCAACTTTTATTTTCATTGGAGTAGCATGTAAAACTAGTCAGTCAACTGGTATAGTTCTGATATCTACACTGACTAGTCAGCAAATTGGTATGATGCTGGTGTGTATACTGACTAGTCAGTCAAGTGGTATGATGCTGGTGTGGATACTGACTAGTCAGTCAAGTGGTATGACTCTGGTGTGGATACTGACAATTGCCATTTCCTAGGTCATCACCGTGTTAAAAATACCAGTTGCTAATATGAAAAAAAGATAGATGGCTGACTAGTTGAGCTGTATGGCCAACTAGTTGTCAATTAGTTTACAACTAGTTGATTTCGCTGCAGGGTTGTTAACCTTTAGCTACTCATGAATTTCACTTTTTTTGCAATTTGCTTTTCGAGTTTTTTCTCATTTGTATAACATTCCTCCATAAAACAAAATGGTCAAGAATTATCAGGAGATGTGAAGTTACTGAAAACTGAATTTCAATAGGGCAACTTAAAAGAGAAATTACAAAATATTCTAAAGAGTTAAATTTTTGCCACCACCTCTGTAGTTAAAGGTTAATCAAACAGCTGATTTGTGTATATCCGCCAATGTTTCCTATGTGGCGACCTCTCCGCCAAGTACGTGAGCTGTCAGTCACATACGTCGACGTAGACGGATTGACGTATGCTATGTGACGGGCCTATGACGGGCCTAAAAAGACGCTATACAATAATTAAGCAACATAGTGCAGCCGTGCATACATATAATATACGTACATACATACACACATACATTTGTATGTACATACGTAGGGTATTTTTATAAATTGGCAGTAGTTCTTATAAGGTTGTAGTCCTAAGCTCACAATTTTTTGTTAAAAGAGTGATATGAAAATGCAATTACCAAAGTGGGACTCCTTGTTAGATTTTAAAGAAAACAATATAATAATGTTGAAAATATTAGGTGAGTTTCTAAGACGTAGCTGCTACGCAACTGTTAAGTGTCTGCCCTAGAAATGCACTGTTGAGTAGTTCCGCTCAGCTCAACAGTTGGCAACTTTTCGCCATTTTTTTTTCATTACAAATTGTGTTCGCTAACTGGGCTCAACATGTTGTGTAAAGCCAAACAGCTGATAAATTCATAAAGCCGTGTCTAAGACGTAGCATTTTAACTCAACTGCTACCCAACTGTTGGCAACTGTTGAGCTCAAGAATTACGTACCAGCTATATCTTAGGAACTCGCCCATTGTATTGTTGTTCAAATAATTTGGTTTCACCAATTTTTTTCTGCTTATATATATATATGTAAAATATGTAAAAATTTTGAATACGTTACAAGAAAAGAAACATTTTTTATGATCCGCAAACTGCAAACAACTCATGGGTTGCAAATAGGTACATAAATAAAATTAATATAATTTTTAAATTAAACCTAAAAACTAAAATAATTTAATTAAAAACACTATGTAATAAATTATCACACATATGTACATACATACATACATATCGCTCATTTGCTGCAAGACCGGCATAAATCAAAAAACGTGATTTTTGAGTTAATGATGCAGAATTGTTCGCTATATCATACTTCATGTTGAGTAAAAAATTCATACGAATATCTCTTATATGCTCCGCTTGAGAAGAGAATATGCCGTTATTTCATTTCATCTGTTTCAACTTTTTTTATACGTGAGAACGACATATCTCAGTTGTGCCACTGCTGCCGTCGTGTTAAGATCGTTTGGCTTTCTCAAACAGAGGCATATTTTGTGTTGTGGAGTTCTTCGTGAAAAGGTAATGGTATTTTTAATCTAGATTTTTTCAAGTACACAGCGCTAATTTGAGTTATGACTATCTTGTTGAAAAGTTTGATTTAATTCAAACATGGTATATTACAAAATATGACGTTCTAGTTGATAAAAATACTATCGCCAACTTAAGTATTTCGTGATATGACGTTATTACATATAAAAGAATGACTAATAAACAGTCATCATTTTACATTATAACAAAATGTGTCGTTGTTGAATATAGAATTATTAACAGTACCAATAAATTGCTCTCACTAACACAAAATATGATGCTATTGCTGATAAAAAAATATAGCTATGTATGAATAAAACGCACGATCACAATAATAAAAGTTGTTGTTTTAGGTTATTTTAAAATGTTAAACTGCAACAGTAGCAAATCATCTTCGAGTTTATCCCGATAATCCTCTTTTTCGGAAGAATTTGACGACTCCGTGGCTGATGCAACATACTGTCCAAAATCACCACAACAAGAAAGTAATAGTGAGGATAGCAAGACGAAACATGTAATCCATTAATTTTTTAATTACTTGAAGTAAAAAATTAACATTTTTCGTTTATGAATTATAACTTAAGATGAAAAGATGTTAAAGAGTTCCTTAATTTCTTAAGTTCAAAAGACTGTTTCTACACTCAGAAAAATAATCACAGTAGTATCAACAGTTTTCTTCTGTTAATCCCTAAATTCGTTAAATTAACAGAAATATGTTTAAGTAGATTTAGAGTTATATAAACGAAAACATCTTTTACTTTAACAAATATATCTATTAAAACCTATTTGTTAGTTCAACACAACTGATCGTCAATTATTAAAAGAAATTTTCGTTGATATAACTGAGTCACTGTTAACTTAACCCTAATATCTGTTGCTGTAACCTTTATATTTATTTGTTGATTCAACAAATCATTACTGTTGACTATCAAAAGAAAAAGTATTTATTTTGCCAGCTTTCTCCGTTGTTAATTGTTGCTTTGCTTGCGTGTGTGAGTTTTAATTCACGGATGCTTGTTCGAACAAAGGTAAGTATAATAGCCACTAAAGTTCAATATTCAACATACATATCGCTAGCTTAGAGTGCAAATTGTGTAAGTCCTTTTTTCAAACTTTGTAGGAGAGACAAAAAAAAAATAAAAAAATTTCGAAATGAAAAAAAAATTTCTGTTCATATAAAATTTTGGACTTACAAAATTTTCTTCGTTTTTTTGAACTTACACAATTTGCGTGTCACAGAATACCAACGAGTAGAAATATGACAAGTATCAGAAACTTGTTTAGCGTAGCGCGTATTTGATTTTTCTAGCGTTCTACATAAAAATACACTTTTTCATAAAAATGGACTTACACAGTTTGAACTCTAAGCTAGCAATATGATGCCGTTGGATTGAATTTCAGGTTGATGTCATGGTTTGAAATCGGAGGAGAATATAAAATAGAGAAAACAATATAGCAAGCAGTGAAGGCGAAGAAGGTGCCGCAATGGAAAACAAGCGGAGATGAAGCTACATATTTGTACTTGGAAACAGAACGGAGGGAGGATGAAGAGAAAAATGCAAACAAAATATTTAAAAAACTTGCCAATAGCTCTAAAAATACACATTATAAAGTAATTGTTAGAAATAAATGGCCATGTAAAACACAAAGGGATTTATTTTTAAGTGAAGTTCAAAAGATTGAAAATAAAATGAATTAATACGAACTTATTGTTTTTTTTTCTCAACAATAATGACACATTATAACTTAAGACACTCTATTGAATATATTTTTGCAACAATAACGTCATTATGCAAAGGAGAGTTGGTTCTTATTCAGGAAAAAACCATAAATGGATACTTGGTGTTGATTTTGCTTTATGGATATGTTAAATATATTATACTGAATTGGTTTGTTTTGAATTTGTAGGATTTCCTATTTTCTGTGTAAGATTGGAGTCAGTTGAAAACTTTAAAAGCGTTTTCTGGACAATCGATTTTTTTTACTTATGCCGGTTTTGCAGCAAATGAGCGATATGTATGTATGCATGTACATATGTACATAAATATGTAGTACATATCGTCGTAGGTACCATACGAAAACTAGCATACGATTTTTAGTGACTGACGAAAAGTAACAAAATTGACGAAAACTATCAATTTCGTTTAAACAACAACAATATATAATTAATGATACTTTTCGTCAGCCAAAAGTCGATTTTGTTACTTTTCGTCGGCCAAAAGTCAAATGTGCTACTTTTCGTACAGAATTTTTTTATTGATAGCTTTCGCCAGTTTTCATATGGTACGACGATATGCAAATTGTTATTGAGCAGAATTGGTCAATTTTGTTATTTCTCTTGTAAAAAAAAAACTGATATAAGAAATTAAAAGGAATTTGAATTTATTAGAAGCCGTGTGATTGTTTACTTTGAAGGTATAAGATTTCTGTGTACATATGTATGTACATACATATGTATATAGTTGGTGATTATAAGTACAATCCCAGCCAACATTTATTATCGTGGAAGTGACGAAAAGGTAACGTCAAGAAGTTTAATTCAATCGCGGAAGATATCCCTTTCTCAACTTTTTCCTATCTTCGTTCGGGAAGAAGTGTTCCTCGCCAACGTTTCGTCCATAAGGAGTTATAAACGACACTTCAGGAAGTAACTTCCAAGTGTCGTTTGGAAGAGACAAAAACGTTACGTACAAAAAAACGAATACGGCGCTTCTGGAAGTAACTTCTTAGTGTCACCTGGAAGACACAAAAGCGTCAATTAATAATTTCTTCTACAGATTTCTCACTTTATTTAGAACCCAAATAAAATTATAAATAGATGTGCAGTTTTTTAATTCTATTTAACACAAAGTAAACAATAGTACGTATTTAAGTTAAATTCAAGAGCGGTGCCAATGCAAATGGCGGTAACAGCGAATTGAACGAAAATCGTTATTGATGTCATTGGTGCGATGATGCACTAGAGTCTGTAAAAAAGGGCGTGTGTTATGTTATTAACTAATGTATAAGACCTTCTATTAATGCATAACTTACCCAATCAATAGCTAATCCGTAAAGCATAACTGCAGCTCTACTAAGCTTTGCTCTAAACTCGGAATTTTATTCTTGCCCAATTTTTTATTTATTAACCTACTTTTCATCAGCAAATCTTTTGCTTTAACTCATTTTTAACACGCTTTTTATTTATTAAAAAAAAAATATTCAGACTTTTTTCAGAATAAATTCGCAGCAACTATTCAAGTATGTATGTATCTTCTGCATACACACCAAGAAGTGAGACACGCGATATCAATTAAATTTGTTTCATCCGAATAACGCCTGGAAGTGCCTCAGACGTTACTTATTTTCGATAGACGAGAAAACGCTCTTCCAAATGCTAGCAGGGATATTATTAAAGTCAATTAATTACTTTTTTTGAATACCAGAGACGGTAATCATGTTAAATATGTCAATTTGTATCAAAAAATATCATCGCCAAGAATCAGTCGTTTTTACTGTCGTCTCTGAACACAATATTTATAGATTATTTGGAGCAACACAAGGCAAACACGGACGCATATACGATGAAGCCGTATCATCTAGAAAATCGGCTTCTAGCTACATTTGCAAAAAAATAGCCGTCGTGTTGCACAATAATAAATTGTAAAACCTTACAAAGGCGTTCTTGTACAGCAAGAATTTAGTCAACTAGAAAGAAAGGACGTTTTATTGCATGCAGCATTAATTTTACGACAGGAAATACTGAATATTCAACAAAACAAATTGCCAGATCATCTCACTTCTGATAATTTAATCAAAGGAGAGTGTGATATTCCAGAGAACCTGTTTCATTTTTATTTAGATTTACTTTGTGGGCCAAATTCTCGTAGTAGGCGCGGCGACAGATCAAATAGATTAGCAAAATCTTTTTCCGAGGACATGATATAAGCAGTGTCTATGATATTGAGAATGATATTGAGGATGATATTGAGGACAACAGCCCTGAAATAATTACACCAGGTCTTCCGAAAAGAGTAAAAAACGATTATTCACGAATTAGAACCGTGCAATAAGACACCGAAAATTTACGAACGTTTACACCCTGTAGATATTTTATCAAATTTATCAAACCCTAACTCAGAATGGTTACAACAAATTAATTTCGTGTTCATGCCTTCCCACTACCTTGAAGTACCCAAAACACCGATGTGGGTTGGTTTTAATAGCTCGATCTACAATGATACAGCTCCAACACATAAGCTCTGCTACTAAACCACAATCAACTCTTCACCGACGAATAAATCAGTTGTTGTAGAAACTATGAAGCAGAGTCAACAGGTCGCTATGGAATGCGGCGAGAAGTATATGCAAGTAACATAATATTATATTATGATCTTGCTATAACTAAAGTTGTACTTCAGATTCAATTTTTATTATTTTATTACACGTATTAGTACACTATGTATATTTATTTTGACTTTTAGTATGCTTTTTGTAAATAAATGAAAGGTTATACGCATGATACAAGAAAGAAGGTAGTGTAAACGTCAAATTTTTGTCGCCATATTAACCACCTGACAATTATATGGATTATGACATTTCGTGCTGCCATATTCAGTGCTAAAAATCCTCCATTTATGTTATTTTTTATTTCCATGGTAATCATGGTATCGATTGCAACACAACGAATTTCTTAAATTTAAATATTGATATATATATATATATATATATATAAATACGCACATTTACGTGTTAAATTCTTCATAACATCAGATGAAAAATAATTATATAAAAAATAAGATTTATTCTTAAAATAAGTTGCGGCAAGTTTGTGGAAAATAGTACATACTACATTCCCACTACACCTCCTGTGAATTTCATTGAAAAATTTCAGTGGTTTAGAAATTATGAATATTGGCACGACTTATGAACTTGCAACCGAAAAAACAAGTGCGGTCGATGGCATGGTTATATGCAAAATTTATTAGTAAATACAAAATTTAGTTTAGATAAAAAGGTACTAAAAAGATTTTTTTGCGAAGAATCTATTTCAGAATTAGGTAAATAATAAAATAAAAGAAAATAAATTTAGTAACGTAAGTAAAAACTAAAGAAAATTGCAACATAAAAATTTAAACTAAATTTACATTGTTATATAACTGCTAAACAATTTTTTTAATAAATATATTTTTTAAATGAGGAAATATTCTTGTATAAAACATTGAAACCAAATGTGCATATATATATATTTATACGTAAGCAATAAATAATACATATAAAGAAAATCAAGAACTCTTACCTTATTCATAAAAAATCGAACAGTTTTCAAATATTGTATAAAGGACGTTTGATACCATTTTTCGACTTTAATAACTGCATAAATCTATTTTATTTTTTATGAATAACTTATTTTTTATTTTCTTTGAAAAGCTCATTACATCGGCCCATTTGTTTTGTTGATTAGCATATGTGAAAAACACCATTTCATTTAAAATACCCAAGATTTTGTTCAAATATACCCTCAGCCAAAAACTTTTGATTGGGCAACGCTATCCTAAATTTTTGACTTAAAATGAGACGTCAATAATCCATATTATAATCAAAAATGACAAAGTCAAAGTGAAATGGAACTACCTTGATTGTTTGTATCATGGTTATACGTATCTATCGTTCAATAATTGTATGGACGGCACGCTGTGTTTAATGAGAAAAGTATAGATATCTGATACTGCAAGAGCTGAAAGTTAGTAATACAGTAGTTGACTAAATAAGTTAAATGGAAAAAATATCCAGCTTTATATTTAGTGAGGGAAAAGTGTCCAGCCGATGCAGTCAAACATACGACGCGCCCGAGCGCATACCCGCGTGCAGAATCCTTCACTGCATCAGCTGGACACTTTTCCCCCACTAAATTTAAAGCTGGATATTTTTATACTCAGCTGTACTAGTACACAGAGTATTATAGTTTTGATTTCATAACGGTGGATTGTAACAGAATGAAATAATCGAGATAGATATGGACTTATATATATCAAAATGATCAGGGTGAAAAGAGAAATCGATTGAGCCATGTCCGTCCGTCCGTCCGTACGCACGATAACTCGCGCACAAATTGAGATATTTTGATGAAATTTGGAATGCAAGTTGGTATCGAGACTGGGACGGTTGGTATTGAAAATGGGCGAAATTGGACCATGACCACGCCCACTTTTCCTATATAGAAAAAATCGGAAATTTGGTATCTCAGCAACTAATATAGCTGGAGCGATGAAATTTCACCCACGTATTGAGCTGAGGCCCTTATGAAGAAATTTGATGAAATTTTCAAAAGTGGGCGGTTGACGGCCACGCCCACTTTTATATATGGGAACTATAAAGGAGCCTAATAAAAACATTTTAAGCGATATCTCTGTCAAATATAAAGATCTATCACATAAATTGTGTGGCAGGAGTCCAACTACGGACATAAAACAAAAAACAGAAAAATTTTGGAAAATGGGCGGTGCCACGCCCACTTATTAAGGGGCAAATATTGAAAGTTTTATAAGCCATAACTCAGAAACCGTTAAAGATATATCTATGAAATTTGGTACGCGTGATATATTTACTTAGGCAAATGTGTGGACGAAAAATTACCAAAATCGGTTGACGACCACGCCCACTTTTATATATGGGTATTATAAAGTGGCCTAATAAAAACATTTTAAGCGATATCTTTGTCAAATATAAAGATATATCATTGAAGACATATATTGATATATCATTTTGAGAGGAGTCCACCTGCAGACATAAAACTAAAAGCACAAAAATTTTGCAAAATGGGCGTGGCACCGCCTCTTTTTAGAAGCAGGAATATACGAGATTTCTGAGCCAATAACCCGACAAATAATTGATATATAATGACGAAACTTCGTGTGTATACTTTTATTACTTGTGTTAATAGACACGCAAAAATTTATTGAAATCGGTTTATAACCACGCCTACTTTTTAAGAAAGATATTTCTGGAACACCCTTTCGGAATTTGTAACGTGACATCTTTGTAACTAGAAGTCATAAGGGAATGAAATTTGGCACAAGGAATAATATTCATATGCTTAGTTGGATGACTGATAAAAATGTTGAAAATGGGCGTGGCTACGCCCACTTTATGCAGCACTCGCTTTATATAAAGTACACCGTGTTTCCATCAAACGCAAACAAACTATGAAAGCATACAGCTGAGTATCTAATGTTCGATTCCACTCGAACTTAGGCTTCCTTACTTGTTTTCGTTTAAAAAACCCAATAATTGGATTTTTACTAATTAGTAAAATTGTTTTGTTGTTTTGCTCGGACCGTGGTTTGAACCCGAGACCTCTGGTATAGCAGGCGAGCACTCTACCCACTGCACCACAGCGGCCTTACTTTTCATACATGTATACATAAGTACCCTGCAGGCAAAACAACTAGTTGAATACTTAAATTCTACAAGTTTGAAAATTTCGCCAACTAGTTGCTCAACTATCCATTTTACTTGAAAGCAACTGGTAGTTTTAACGTGGCGATTGTCTACGAGATGGCAATTGTTCTCCCCTGAATCAGCTTCATACTATAAAAATACCAAGGCTGCTCAACGGAATGAACAAAATAATTTTGTTTCAAAAAATATCAATAAAAAATATCCAAAAATTATTTTGTTTTGCTAATTATCAGAAACAAAATTTTTTCGTTTCAAAAATTATCAATAAATCTTTAATCAGAATAATTTTGTTTCGTTGATATCAAAAAAATTAACAAAAATTGTATTTGTTTTTATTCATGTACGTATGTACATACATACAAACATATGTAAAATTTCTTTTTTTCATAGAAAACGAAATTATTGAAGTCAATTTTTTTGTTTAAATTTGAAACTATATTTTTTTGAAATAATTGTTTTGATGATTATCAAAACAAAAAAAAATTTGTTAATTTTTTTTGATAACAGTTGAAACGAAATGGATTTTGTTATGCTTTTTAGGTTTATAAAATCGAATATTTCAACAGAAACAAAATTTTTTTTTGTTTATTGTTAAAAATGACGTTATTTTGCAGCCTTGAAAAATACCACTCAGTGTCATACTAGTAGACAACACATCAGCTTCAAACTAGAAGAATACCAGTCAGAATTATACTAGAAAAATGCGAGTTCATGTGAGTGAAAAAATTGCATATTCGTTCATTTAATAAAACTCACTTCAATTAGCACAGTACTTTTTAAAGTTACATTTAGTACAAATTAAATACAGTACATCACATTAAGTTCAGGTTGGCTTAGGTTACAAAAACACAATCATATTTATGTTATAATTTTTTGAAAATCGTGATAAATGGTCGTGTTTATTTTTGGGGTAAGTAATAACTATTATGACTCTTTTGTTAAATAATAACGTAAATTTACTTCAAAATCTCCAATAACGCTTAGTTCGTGATAGAACTGCACAAGCTGCTATATTTAGTTAATCACCCTTATTACGGTTGTCGTCGTCGACGTCGTTGTCACTTTTCAGTCGACATCACGTCGTCTCGACGTCGTCGTCACATCGACGCAAAATCGGTATTAGCTAAGCGTATTGAGACGACGTCGACTGTTTATCGGTAAACCGAATTACGAAAGTACCATCCCTATAATTTCTGCACTAGCTGTTTGATTTTATTTAGAACCTGTGCGCAATTTTTTCCGTATTTTTAATCTGTGCTATTTAGATAATTTATTTCTTTATAATAAATGTATTTTGCATATGATTCATCAAGTTTTAGCGATGAACATAGCAATGAAGTGCTCGAGTAATTAATAAATAAAAGAAAAAATATTTTAGTTGAAATACATATATACATATGTATGTATGTATGTACATAAATATTTAATAAATTAGTTTTCTCCTCAATCTTTCTTAAAGGAGGTGCCAAGGCATTCAATTTAATGGTGATTGCTTCTCAATGTTGTAAAAAATTAGTTGGTATCGTACCCCATTGAAAACCTTTGGGTCGCCTTCGGTATGTGCGCTCACCGAATTTATTTTTAAACTAGTGGGAATTTTTCAATAAAACTAGCAGGAAATATTCTGCGGATGTTAGTTCTACTAATTTTAACACTCCCGTCATAAAATTTTAAAAACAAAAATGCATACATACTAAATTTTCTTCTTGTCACCATTACACACCGCGTCGACGAAAATGGCAACGAGTGACCGTCGACGTCGACTTAGCTGATACCAAATATGTTTCGATAGTTGTCACAAGTTATCGACTTTACCATACGTAATACCGATTTCGATAGGTCGTCGCCGACAACGTCGAGTGAGTGTCGACGACGACAACCGTAATAAGGGTGAATAAATTGGTATTTTACTAGTAGAATACAAACTACTTAGTATTATTTTGTCTTTTTAAAAGCAGTTGATCAACTAGTTTATTTTCATACTAGTTTAATTTTGCCTGCAGGTAGTTAAGAAATTAGTATTAGAATCCTCTTCTGGGTGTTAAAGCAAAATTACTTTACTGGTAATTTATGTTGCTGAAGACTGTTACCATCTTTTCAATTGGTATTAATTGGTATTCTGGGACAAATGGTAATGCTGTCCAAGCACTTCCATACGAACGGAATGGAATCGGGCTGATATGGTAACAAAATGTTACCACGTATTGAGGTGTAACTTAATTTTCCTGCTGCCAGAATACGAAAAGGGCGTTTAAAGTACCAGATTTTTCACTTCACCGGAAAGTAAATTATGTTACGACGCCGCAATAAAACCGTTAGTATAAAATATATATGTATGTACATATATAAAAGGAGGAAATCATTAAATAAAGATTCAGATTCAATACAGAATTATCAGCACACGCTTCATTTGAAGTCCTGTACACCATGGGAAGGAAGAAAATCCACAAACTCATCTGGAAGGTGGTTTAATCTACATACATATGTATATGCTCAGAATGTATGATGGCCACTTTTATTTTTAATTTTCTACCACTTCCGTCTATTTTTTTTTAATAAATCACTTTAATTTATTGATTTATGTTAATATTATTTATAATAGTTAAAACTAAATTATATTCCTTTTTAGAACTCTATTTAATGTTAAATTTATTTTTTATTTTCTTTTTTGCTTTTTTTGTTTTGTGTTTCTTCTTCAGTTATTTTGTCAGTTTGAAAACTATTTTTTTTTCATATTTATATGTATATTTTACATAAATTTGTAATTTTTTGTTTGTCAGTTTTTTTATTACAAAATAAAAGAAATTAACTTAATTTAGGTAGATTTACTTATATATATGTACATATATCTCTTTATTTATGTTAATTTTATGCATGTACGTAATAGCCTAATATTTACTATTTTATAGCTATTTCGTAGTAATTTAATGTACAAACAAGCTTAATTAAATAAATTATGCATATATGTACATTAGGGTGGTCCCTAAATGTATAGAGTCAATCCATCATATTTCTTCTACCTCACCCCCAGGTCGATGCTAATAGTCGAAGATATAAATTTTTGTCCCGATCGGAGGCGGTTAAGGGAGACTCAAAAAATTTAATTTTGTATATCAAATGCCTAAAACCGATAGTCCTGCACTCAAGGATACCAAATATAAATTATGGTCCCGATCCGAGACGGTTAAGGCGTGTCGCATAGAGGTCAATATTCACATTACCATCCCTGTGCGACATCCCTTAACCGTCAACGATCGGGACAAAAATGTATATTTGGTAGCCTCTAGTACGGGACTATCAACTTTGGTCATTAGATATAAAAAAATGTGATGTAATTTTTTTTGGCTTTATATGGTAATATGAACTTTGACCCCTGTGACAATTGATGTGATATTTTTGACTGTGCTGTTACCAATGTAGGGCCACCCTAATGTACATAAACATACCTAAAGGTTGAAAGTGGGTTGTTTCGATTTATGTTGGTCTTAATTTACATATATGTATGTATGTACATATGACTGCGTCAATATAGTGTTCGTTCCGTTGTCGTTCTTTTCACATTTAACTACGTAATAGGAATATCCACATACATATGTACATAACACTGCTCGACACATGCTTTGTTTCCTCTAAATTTTTTATCGTTTCTATCTCAAATTGACGCGCATTTTTTGAATATGAAAACAGCTTTTTCTAACAGCTTTTTTTTTTTTGAGATAACGGTAATTCTGTGTTTTTTTGCTATTATTTCATTCAAAATTTGTTTTCGCTGAAGGTACAAATGCCATAACGGCAGGCAGTATCTCATTCGAAAGACGACATACAACTTGTTGTGGTTGAACCAAGTATCGCTGAGTGACAGCTGATCTAAATCAAAGTTTTGTTGAAGAAAAAGTAAAGTTTTAATCGGATCTTGGTAATATTGGGCTTAAGGTGTTTGCAATTAAACAGGCTAATTTTTAAAAGAATAAAACTTTCCCGATTTTTACAGCTTCTTATAAAAGACCTAATTTTAAAATAAAAATTTCTTCGAAAATCGCAAAAAAATCAACAAAATTTTGACTTTGATCAGCTGTCGCTCTGCGATACTTGGTTCAACTACTGCAAGTTGTGGCTTTGTTCAGAAACTCAGTTTGAAGCGCAATCTGATTTTGTAGTAGAAGCAGAGCGTTCATAAACGTAAATTTTGCATGAAGCGTTGCTCATCACAATCATCAAAAAAATAATTACTGCCGCCGTTGCGTTTCATGCTGCGTTTCTGAACATAGCCTGTATGTCGGTGGAAGCATATTCTAGTAGTCTTTCAAATAAGATACCGCCTGCGGTTGTGGCATTTCAGCGAAAAAAAAAATTTGAATGAAGCAATAGCAAAAAAAAAAAAAAAAACACAGAATTACCGTTATCTCAAAAACAAACGCTGTTAGAGAAAAAATGTTTTCATATTCAAAAAATACTCATCAAATACGATAAAAAAATCAGAGGAGACAAAAAAATGTGTGTATTTTGTAGAGCAGTGTAATAAGATACGAACAAAATTTTAGACTGTGCTTTCCAATTGAATTTCTAATGTAATAAAAAATTCTTGTTGATTTTAACGCAATTTACGTTCA